>OY726523.1:69280839-69519501 GCA_963383655.1 Bathymodiolus septemdierum
GCCAGTTTCTCTGGATTGTCCATTTCTGAAAGCTCGTTCGGTATTCTCTAATGTTTGTTGTCGTCGACTTGTGTCCTGTGTACCCTATGTTGCCAGTTTCTCTGGATTGTCCATTTCTGATTGCTCGTTCGGTATTCTCTATTGTTTGTTGTCCTCGACTTGTGTCCTGTGGACCTTATGATGCCAGTTTCTCAGGATTGTCCATTTCTGATTGCTCGTTCAATATTCTCTAATGTTTGTTGTCCTCGACTTGTGTCCTGTGTACCCTATGTTGCCAGTTTCTTTGGATTGTCCATTTCTGATTGCTCATTCGGTATTATCTATTGTTTGTTGTCCTCGACTTGTGTTCTGTGTACCCTATGTTGCCAGTTTCTCAGGATTGTCCATTACTGATTGCACCTTGTGTATTCTCTAATGTTTGTTGTCCTTGACTTGTGTCCTGTGTACCCTATGTTGCCAGTTTCTCTGGATTGTCCATTTCTGATTGCTCGTTCGGTATTCTCTAATGTTTGTTGTCCTTGACTTGTGTCCTGTGTACCCTAGGTTGCCAGTTTCTCAGGATTGTCCATTTCTGATTGCTCGTTCGGTATTCTCTAATGTTTGTTTTCCTCGACTTGTGTCCTGTGTACCCTATGTTACCAGTTTCTCAGGATTGTCCATTTCTGATAGCTCGTTTGTTATTCTCTAATGTTTGTTGTCCTCGACTTGTGTCCTGTGTACCCTATGTTGCCAGTTTCTCTGGATTGTCCATTTCTGATTGCTCGTTCGGTATTCTCTAATGTTTGTTGTCCTCGACTTGTGTCGTGTGTACCCTATGTTGCCAGTTTCTCTGGATTGTCCATTTCTGAATGCTCATTCGGTATTCTCTAATGTTTGTTGTCCTCGACTTGTGTCGTGTGTACCCTATGTTGCCAGTTTCTCTTGATTGTCCATTTCTGATTGCCTGTTCGGTATTCTCTAATGTTTGTTGTCCTCGACTTGTGTCGTGTGTACCCTATCTTGCCAGTTTCTCTGGATTGTCCATTTCTGATAGCTCGTTTGTTATTCTCTAATGTTTGTTGTCCTTGACTTGTGTCCTGTGTACCCTATGTGACCAGTTTCTCTGGATTGTCCATTTCCGATTGCTCGTTCGGTATTCTCTTACGTTTGTTGTTCTTGACTTGTGTCCTGTGTACCCTATGTTGCCAGTTTCTCTTGATTGTCCATTTCTGATTGCTCTTTCGGTATTCTCTAATGTTTGTTGTCCTCGACTTGTGTCCTGTGTACCCTATGTTACCAGTTTCTCAGGATTGTCCATTTCTGATTGCTCGTTCGGTATTCTCTATTGTTTGTTGTCCTCGACTTGTGTCCTGTGTATTCTATGTTGCCAGTTTCTCAGGATTGTCCATTTCTGATTGCTCGTTCGGTATTCTCTATTGTTTGGTGTCCTCGACATGTGTCCTGTGTACCCTATGTTGCCAGTTTCTCTGGATTGTCCATTTCTGATTGCTTGTTCTGTATTATCTAATGTTTGTTGTCCTTGACTTGTGTCCTGTGTACCCTATGTTGCCAGTTTCTCTGTATTTTCCATTTCTGATTGCTCGTTCGGTATTCTGTAACGTTTGTTGAGTACGTGTACAATATTTTGTTAATGTTCAACACAATATTTTTAAAATTAACATGGTTTTTTTTGTAGTATATTTAGAGAAAAATGGTTTCTTATCATCTATAATAACGAATTTCAAAGATATGAAAAAGAATTGGAACGACCAACGGAATAAAACAGAAAAGGATGTTCCAGACATCCATCGCCTTCTTATCCAGATCAATAGGAGTTGTAAGACGAAGTACTCCATGAAGACAATACCATGTACAACGTCTTCATTAACGAAGAGAATGTACTTACAAAGAAGAATCGTATAAAACATTCAGAAACATTTATTTATATACCAAGAAATATTTAATTTCATAATTGTATTGATGGCCCACTTTGAACTTTATTTTTCTTTCTCTTTAATGTTGGTAATTTCGTTGTACCAGAGTTGTCGTTCCTACTATATCTGTACCTACAAACGCGTGTTGTTTTTTATTTACTACATAGCGTTTACGATCATTATACGACATCGTCAAACTGTATCAATGTCTCTGATATTTCAATTGTATTGTCATATTCTTGGTAAAAAATTTGAAATATCAGAGACATTGAAACAGTTTGATGATGGCGTATAATGATCGTAAACGTTAATTAGTAAAGGAAAAGACCAAACTTAATTGAAACGGTCAAACGATGATCTACAAAACACAATACAGAAAACAAAAGATCGAGGAACACGAGCCTCAGTAAAACCGGGGATGAACGCAGGTGCTCTGGAAGGGTAAGCAGTTCCTGCTTCACTAGTGGTACCCGTCGTTTTACTCTAGTTACAAACCTGGTGATAAGTCATGAATGAGGAAAGGACTGGGATGTGTTTACCACAAGTGGAACATATCCTTGGTCATTTGTGACACTGATATTCTGTAGCGGCTAACTAAATCATGGTGGCAACTAAAGACAAGTTAATATGAACAATTACGTTTATCAGTACCTTGTAAGCGTAACTCCTGCTAAACTGCTTATTGAATTTTTATGAAACTTTACACAGTTGTAGTACACAACCTGTAGATGTGCATGAAGGAATACCGGGATGTTGTCTCCTTGACATAACTCCATATCCGTTCATTTTTCATAGGTAACTTGCTAATATACCTGTATTCCAAAGTTTGAACATCATAGTATTGCAAGCGGGGGGTATCACTCAGTGAGGTCACTCACAGTTCTAGTTAAAATCTAAATTAATTTTCCCTTGAGCATGACCAATGCAAATCAATTCATATTTAATAATTGATATTATCGAAAATTTCATCGATCCAAACATTTGACTTTTCTGCACTTTACACTAACACTCCTCGTGATAACCGTTAAAAAAAAAAGAATTCATAGCGCATTCTACCACTAAAAATGGTAGGCAACGTTATAAGTTGATAGTTGTGGGTCATGAGTTAACTTATGGTGGTAGGCAACGTTATAAGTTTATAGTTGTGGGTCATAAGTTAACTTATGGTAGGCAACGTTATAAGTTGATAATTGTGGGTCATGACTTAACTTATGGTAGGCAACGTTATAGGTTTATAGTTGTGGGTCATGACTTAACTTATGGTAGGCAATGTTATAAGTTGATAGTTGTGGGTCATGACTTAACTTATGGTAGACAACGTTATAAGTTTATAGTTGTGGGTCATGAGTTAACTTATGGTAGGCAACGTTATACGTTTATAGTTGTGGGTCATGAGTTAACTTATGGTAGGCAACGTTGTAAGCTTATAGTTGTGGGTCATGACTTAACTTATTGTAGGCAACATCCTAAGTTTATAGTTGTGGGTCATGAGTTAACTTATGGTAGGCAACATTATAAGTTTATAGTTGTGGGTCATGAGTTAACTTATGGTAGGCAACGTTATAAGTTTATAGTTGTGGGTCATGACTTCACTTATGGTAGGCAATGTCATAAGTTTATAGTTGTGGGTCATGAGTTAACTTATGGTAGGCAACGTCATAAGTTTATAGTTGTGGGTCATGAGTTAACTTATGGTAGGCAACGTCATAAGTTTATAGTTGTGGGTCATGAGTTAACTTATGGTAGGCAACGTTATAAGTTGATAATTGTGGGTCATGACTTAACTTATGGTAGGCAACATTATAGGTTTATAGTTGTGGGTCATGAGTTAACTTATGATAGGCAACGTTATAAGTTGATAGTTGTGGGTCATGACTTAACTTATGGTAGGCAATGTTATAAGTTTATAGTTGTGGGTCATGAGTTAACTTATGGTAGGCAATGTTATAAGTTTATAGTTGTGGGTCATGACTTAACTTATGGTAGGCAATGTTATAAGTTGATAGTTGTGGGTCATGACTTAACTTATGGTAGACAACGTTATAAGTTTATAGTTGTGGGTCATGAGTTAACTTATGGTAGGCAACGTTATACGTTTATAGTTGTGGGTCATGAGTTAACTTATGGTAGGCAACGTTGTAAGCTTATAGTTGTGGGTCATGACTTAACTTATTGTAGGCAACGTCCTAAGTTTATAGTTGTGGGTCATGAGTTAACTTATGGTAGGCAGCGTTATAAGTTTATAGTTGTAGGTCACGAGTTAACTTATGGTAGGCAACGTCATAAGTTTATAGTTGTGGGTCATGAGTTAACTTATGGTAGGCAACGTTATAAGTTTATAGTTGTAGGTCACGAGTTAACTTGTGGTAGGCAACGTCATAAGTTTATAGTTGTAGGTCACGAGTTAACTTATGGTAGGCAACGTCATAAGTTTATAGTTGTAGGTCATGAGTTAACTTATGGTAGGCAACGTTATAAGTTTATAGTTGTAGGTCACAAGTTAACTTATGGTAGGCAACATTATAAGTTTATAGTTGTAGGTCACGAGTTAATTTATGGTAGGCAACGTTATAAGTTTATAGTTGTAGGTCATGAGTTAACTTATGGTAGGCAACGTTATAAGTTTATAGTTGTAGGTCACGAGTTAACTTATGGTAGGCAACGTTATAAGTTTATAGTTGTTGGTCACGAGTTAACTTATGGTAGGCAACGTTATAAGTTTATAGTTGTAGGTCACAAGTTAACTTATGGTAGGCAACGTTATAAGTTTATAGTTGTAGGTCACGAGTTAACTTATTTTGTGAAGCACCAAACCAAAATACAAAAGGTACTACACAGAAAATTAATACATGATTAGTATGTCAGAGTTTTTAGTTCACCTGGACCAGACCAAAGGTCCATGTGAACTATTGCCATCACTTGGCGTCCGTCGTCTGTAAACTTTTCACATTTCAAGCTTCTACTCCGAAACCACTGGGCCAATTGAAACCAAACTTAGCAGGAATGTTCCTTGGATGGTTCTCTACAAAGTATCTGTTTTTCGTTCCAGTCGGATATTCAACATGGCTACCAGGGCCAATAATATGCTCTGAATGGCTGAAATTTCAAAAATCTTCTTCTCTGAAACTAATGAACTGACTGAACCCAAACTGTAAATGAATGATCATTGGAATGTCCTTTACCAAGTTTCTTTTTTTATGCCAATCGAAAATCCAAGATGGCCGCCACCGCAGGACATAGATTAACATTGGACTCTATGGGAAAATGTTCAAATGCCTTCTTCTCAGAAACTACAAATATGATTAAAGCCAAGCTGTACATGAATGTTCATTGGATGGTCCTCTACAAATTTAGTTTTTTTGTTCCGATATAAAATGGAAGATGGCGGCTACAGCAGGACTTAGTTTAACATTGGACCCTATGGGAAAAGTGTCTCAAAACGCTTCCTCTCTGAAACCACTTGGACAATTTAAGCCAAACTGCCCAAGAATAATCACTGGAAGGTCCTCTACAAAATGTTGGTTTTTTATGCCGATCGGAAATCCAAGATGGCCACCACCGCAGGAAATAGATTAACATTGGACTCTACGGGAACATGTTCAAATACCTTCTTTTCAGAAACTACAAATATGATTAAAGCCAAACTGAACATGATTGTTCATTGGATGATCCTCTACAAACTTTAGGTTTTTTGTTCCGATATAAAATTCAAAATGGCGGCTACGACAGGACTTAGTTTAACATTGAACCCTATGAGAAAAATGTTTCAAAACGCTTCTTCTCCGAAACCACTTGAACAATTGAAACCAAACTGCCCAGGAATGATCATTGGAAGGTCATCTATGAAGGTTCTGTTTTTTATGTTGATCGGAAAAATTCAAGATGGCCACCACCGCAGGACATAGATTAACATTGAACCCTATGGGAAAATGTTCAAATGCCTTCTTTTCAGAAGCTACAAATATTATTAAAGCCAAACTGAACATGAATGTTCATTGGATGTCCTCTACAAAGTTTAGATTTTTTGTTCCGATATGAAATTCAAAATGGCGGCTACTGCAGGGCTTAGTTTAGCATTGAACCCTATGGGGAAAATGTTTCAAAACGCTTCTTCTCTGAAACCACTTGGACAATTGAAACCAAACTGCCCAGGAATGATTATTGGAAGGTCCTCTATAAAATTTCTGTTTTTATGCCGATCGGAAATCCAAGATGGCCACCACCGCAGGACAAAGATTAACATTGGACACTGGGAACATGTTCAAATGCCTTCTTCTCAGAAACTACAAATCAGTCTGAATCCAAACTAGACAGGAATGTTCATTGCAAGATCCTCTACAAAGTTTAGGTTTTTTGTTCCGATATAAAATGGAAGATGGCGGCTACGGCAGAACTTAGTTTAACATTGGACCCTATGGGAAAGTGTCTCAAAACGCTTCCTCTCTGAAAACATTTGGACAATTTAAACCAAACTGCCCAAGAATGATCATTGTAAGGTCCTCTACAAAAGGTAAGATTTTTATGCTGATCGGAAATCCAAGATGGCCGCCACTGCAGGAAATAGATTAACATTGGACCCTATGGGGAAATGCTCAAATGTCTTCTTTTCAGAAACTACAAAAATGATTAAAGCCAAATTGAACATGAATATTCATTGGATGGTCCTCTACAAACTTGAGGTTTTTTGTTCCGATATGAAATTCAAAATGGTGGCTACGGCAGGACTTAGTTTAACATTGGACTTTATGGGAAAAATGTTTCAAAACGCTTCTTTTCTTAAACCACTTGAACAATTGAAACCAATCTGCCCAGGAATAATCATTTGAAGGTCCTTTTAAATTATTTTTTTATGCCGATCCGAAATCCAAGATGGCTGCCACCACAGGTCATAGTATTAAAACAGGACCATATGGGAAAATACAGAAATATTTTCTTCTCTGAAGTTATTGCACTGATTGAATCTAAACTGCATCAATCATTAGAAGGTCCTTTACAAACTTTGAGTTTTGTTATATTGATCGGAATTCCAAGATGACTACCACTGCAGGACATAGTTTTTACATAGGACCAATTGGTTCTTTTTATAACCAGGTGAACGATACAGGCTCTTGAGAGCCTCTGGTTTAGTTCATGTTACTGTATTTTTATGTAGGCATGTATGCTTTATTTGTCTTGTCTGTACATGTATATTATGTAAATTTTGTAATGCTAAAACCCAATTGGGTTACTCGTGTGCATTAATAAAATCAAATTGATAACTTGAAGATAACATTTTTCAGTAAATCCTCTGCATACCTATAGGAACAAATGTGTCCTTCTTCTTGACGACCTATTCTGTTATTCTTATGAGGCAGAGATTATACAAAAACGTAGCAATGACAATTTTTTTTACAGAAGCTAAGCCTTTTATCTCTCTTAGAGATATATTGATGATGTTCTGTCAATTAATAATCCAAATGTTGCTGGATTCCCAATGAACTTGAGATAATCCAAATGTTGCTGGACTCCCAATGAACTTGAGATAATCCAAATGTTGCTGGACTCCCAATGAACTTGACATAATCCAAATGTTGCTGGACTCCCAATGAACTTGAGATAAAGAAACAACAGAAGCAGCTACCCACTGCCTTATTTCTTAACAATTACCTACTGCCTTATTTCTTGACAATTACCTACTGCCTTATTTCTTGACCGTCACCTACTGCCTTATTTCTTGACAATTACCTACTGCCTTATTTCTTGACCGTCACCTACTGCCTTATTTCTTGACAATTACCCATTGCCTTATTTCTTGACAATTAGCTACTGCCTTATTTCTTGACAGCTACCCCTGCCTTATTTCTTGACAATTACCTACTGCCTTATTTCTTGACAATTAGCTACTGCCTTATTTCTTGACAGCTACCCCTGCCTTATTTCTTGACAATTACCTACTGCCTTATTTCTTGACAATTACCTACTGCCTTATTTCTTGACAATTACCTACTGCCTTATTTCTTGACAATTACCTACTGCCTTATTTCTTGACAATTACCTACTGCCTTATTTCTTGACAATTACCCACTGCCTTATTTCTTGACAATTACCCACTGCCTTATTTCTTGACAATTACCTACTGCCTTATTTCTTGACAATTACCAACTGCCTTATTTCTTGACAATTACCTACTGCCTTATTTCTTGACAGCTACCCCTGCCTTATTTCTTGACAGCTACCCCTGCCCTATTTCTTGACAATTACCTACTGCCTTATTTCTTGACAATTACCTACTGCCTTATTTCTTGACAATTACCTACTGCCTTATTTCTTGACAATTGCCTACTGCCTTATTTCTTGACAGTTACCTACTGCCTTATTTCTTGACAATTACCTACTGCCTTATTTCTTGACAGTTACCTGCTGCCTTATTTCTTGACAATTACCCACTGCCTTATTTCTTGACAGTTACCTACTGCCTTATTTCTTGACAATTACCCACTGCCTTATTTCTTGACAATTATCTACTGCCTTATTTCTTGACAATTACCTACTGCCTTATTTCTTGACAATTACCTACTGCCTTATTTCTTGACAATTACCTACTGCCTTATTTCTTGACAGTTACCCACTGCCTTATTTCTTGACAATTACCCACTGCCTTATTTCTTGACAATTACCTACTGCCTTATTTCTTGACAATTACCTACTGCCTTATTTCTTGACAGTTACCTACTGCCTTATTTCTTGACAATTGCCCACTGCCTTATTTCTTGACAATTACCTACTGCCTTATTTCTTGACAATTACCTACTGCCTTATTTCTTGACAATTACCCACTGCCTTATTTCTTGACAATTACCTACTGCCTTATTTCTTGACAATTACCTACTGCCTTATTTCTTGACAATTACCTACTGCCTTATTTCTTGACAATTACCTACTGCCTTATTTCTTGACAATTACCTACTGCCTTATTTCTTGACAATTACCTACTGCCTTATTTCTTGACAATTACCTACTGCCTTATTTCTTGACAGTTACCTGCTGCCTTATTTCTTGACAATTACCCACTGCCTTATTTCTTGACAGTTACCTACTGCCTTATTTCTTGACAATTACCCACTGCCTTATTTCTTGACAATTATCTACTGCCTTATTTCTTGACAATTACCTACTGCCTTATTTCTTGACAATTACCTACTGCCTTATTTCTTGACAATTACCTACTGCCTTATTTCTTGACAGTTACCCACTGCCTTATTTCTTGACAATTACCCACTGCCTTATTTCTTGACAATTACCTACTGCCTTATTTCTTGACAATTACCTACTGCCTTATTTCTTGACAGTTACCTACTGCCTTATTTCTTGACAATTGCCCACTGCCTTATTTCTTGACAATTACCTACTGCCTTATTTCTTGACCGTCACCTACTGCCTTATTTCTTGACAATTACCCACTGCCTTATTTCTTGACAATTACCTACTGCCTTATTTCTTGACAATTACCTACTGCCTTATTTCTTGACAATTACCTACTGCCTTATTTCTTGACAGTTATCTACTGCCTTATTTCTTGACAATTACCTACTGCCTTATTTCTTGACAGCTACCCCTGCCTTATTTCTTGACAATTACCTACTGCCTTATTTCTTGACCGTCACCTACTGCCTTATTTCTTGACAATTAGCTACTGCCTTATTTCTTGACAGCTACCCACTGCCTTATTTCTTGACAATTACCTACTGCCTTATTTCTTGACAATTACCTACTGCCTTATTTCTTGACAATTACCCACTGCCTTATTTCTTGACAATTACCTACTGCCTTATTTCTTGACAATTACCTACTGCCTTATTTCTTGACAATTACCTACTGCCTTATTTCTTGACAATTACCTACTGCCTTATTTCTTGACAATTACCTACTGCCTTATTTCTTGACCGTCACCTACTGCCTTATTTCTTGACAATTACCTACTGCCTTATTTCTTGACCGTCACCTACTGCCTTATTTCTTGACAATTACCCACTGCCTTATTTCTTGACAATTAGCTACTGCCTTATTTCTTGACAGCTACCCCTGCCTTATTTCTTGACAATTACCTACTGCCTTATTTCTTGACAATTAGCTACTGCCTTATTTCTTGACAGCTACCCCTGCCTTATTTCTTGACAATTACCTACTGCCTTATTTCTTGACAATTACCTACTGCCTTATTTCTTGACAATTACCTACTGCCTTATTTCTTGACAATTACCTACTGCCTTATTTCTTGACAATTACCCACTGCCTTATTTCTTGACAATTACCCACTGCCTTATTTCTTGACAATTACCTACTGCCTTATTTCTTGACAATTACCAACTGCCTTATTTCTTGACAATTACCTACTGCCTTATTTCTTGACAGCTACCCCTGCCTTATTTCTTGACAGCTACCCCTGCCCTATTTCTTGACAATTACCTACTGCCTTATTTCTTGACAATTACCTACTGCCTTATTTCTTGACAATTACCTACTGCCTTATTTCTTGACAATTGCCTACTGCCTTATTTCTTGACAATTACCTACTGCCTTATTTCTTGACAATTACCTACTGCCTTATTTCTTGACAGTTACCTGCTGCCTTATTTCTTGACAATTACCCACTGCCTTATTTCTTGACAGTTACCTACTGCCTTATTTCTTGACAATTACCCACTGCCTTATTTCTTGACAATTATCTACTGCCTTATTTCTTGACAATTACCTACTGCCTTATTTCTTGACAATTACCTACTGCCTTATTTCTTGACAGTTACCCACTGCCTTATTTCTTGACAATTACCCACTGCCTTATTTCTTGACAATTACCTACTGCCTTATTTCTTGACAATTACCTACTGCCTTATTTCTTGACAATTACCTACTGCCTTATTTCTTGACAATTACCTACTGCCTTATTTCTTGACAGTTACCTACTGCCTTATTTCTTGACAATTACCCACTGCCTTATTTCTTGACAATTACCTACTGCCTTATTTCTTGACAATTACCTACTGCCTTATTTCTTGACAATTGCCCACTGCCTTATTTCTTGACAATTACCTACTGCCTTATTTCTTGACAATTACCTACTGCCTTATTTCTTGACAATTACCTACTGCCTTATTTCTTGACAATTACCTACTGCCTTATTTCTTGACAGCTACCCCTGCCTTATTTCTTGACAATTACCTACTGCCTTATTTCTTGACCGTCACCTACTGCCTTATTTCTTGACAATTAGCTACTGCCTTATTTCTTGACAGCTACCCCTGCCTTATTTCTTGACAATTACCTACTGCCTTATTTCTTGACAATTACCTACTGCCTTATTTCTTGACAATTACCTACTGCCTTATTTCTTGACAATTACCTACTGCCTTATTTCTTGACAATTACCTACTGCCTTATTTCTTGACCGTCACCTACTGCCTTATTTCTTGACAATTAGCTACTGCCTTATTTCTTGACAGTTACCTGCTGCCTTATTTCTTGACAGCTACCCCTGCCTTATTTCTTGACAATTACCTACTGCCTTATTTCTTGACCGTCACCTACTGCCTTATTTCTTGACAATTAGCTACTGCCTTATTTCTTGACAGCTACCCCTGCCTTATTTCTTGACAATTACCTACTGCCTTATTTCTTGACCGTCACCTACTGCCTTATTTCTTGACAATTAGCTACTGCCTTATTTCTTGACAGCTACCCCTGCCTTATTTCTTGACAATTACCTACTGCCTTATTTCTTGACAATTACCTACTGCCTTATTTCTTGACAATTACCTACTGCCTTATTTCTTGACAATTACCTACTGCCTTATTTCTTGACCGTCACCTACTGCCTTATTTCTTGACAATTAGCTACTGCCTTATTTCTTGACAGTTACCTGCTGCCTTATTTCTTGACAGCTACCCCTGCCTTATTTCTTGACAATTACCTACTGCCTTATTTCTTGACCGTCACCTACTGCCTTATTTCTTGACAATTAGCTACTGCCTTATTTCTTGACAGCTACCCCTGCCTTATTTCTTGACAATTACCTACTGCCTTATTTGTTGACAATTACCTACTGCCTTATTTCTTGACAATTACCTACTGCCTTATTTCTTGACAATTACCCACTGCCTTATTTCTTGACAATTACCTACTGCCTTATTTCTTGACAATTACCAACTGCCTTATTTCTTGACAATTACCTACTGCCTTATTTCTTGACAGCTACCCCTGCCTTATTTCTTGACAATTATCTACTGCCTTATTTCTTGACAGTTACCTACTGCCTTATTTCTTGACAATTACCTACTGCCTTATTTCTTGACAGCTACCCCTGCCTTATTTCTTGATAATTACCTACTGCCTTATTTCTTGACAGTTACCTGCTGCCTTATTTCTTGACAGCTACCCCTGCCTTATTTCTTGACAGCTACCCCTGCCTTATTTCTTGACAATTACCTACTGCCTTATTTCTTGACAATTACCTACTGCCTTATTTCTTGACAATTACCTACTGCCTTATTTCTTGACAATTACCCACTGCCTTATTTCTTGACAATTACCTACTGCCTTATTTCTTGACAATTACCAACTGCCTTATTTCTTGACAATTACCTACTGCCTTATTTCTTGACAGCTACCCCTGCCTTATTTCTTGACAGCTACCCCTGCCCTATTTCTTGACAATTACCTACTGCCTTATTTCTTGACAATTACCTACTGCCTTATTTCTTGACAATTACCTACTGCCTGATCTCTTGACAATTACCCACTGCCTTATTTCTTGACAATTACCCACTGCCTTATTTCTTGACAATTACCCACTGCCTTATTTCTTGACAATTACCTACTGCCTTATTTCTTGACAATTACCAACTGCCTTATTTCTTGACAATTACCTACTGCCTTATTTCTTGACAGCTACCCCTGCCTTATTTCTTGACAATTACCTACTGCCTTATTTCTTGACAGTTACCTACTGCCTTATTTCTTGACAATTACCTACTGCCTTATTTCTTGACAGTTACCTACTGCCTTATTTCTTGACAATTACCCACTGCCTTATTTCTTGACAATTATCTACTGCCTTATTTCTTGACAATTACCTACTGCCTTATTTCTTGACAATTACCTACTGCCTTATTTCTTGACAATTACCTACTGCCTTATTTCTTGACAGTTACCCACTGCCTTATTTCTTGACAATTACCCACTGCCTTATTTCTTGACAATTACCTACTGCCTTATTTCTTGACAATTACCTACTGCCTTATTTCTTGACAGTTACCTACTGCCTTATTTCTTGACAATTACCCACTGCCTTATTTCTTGACAATTCCTACTGCCTTATTTCTTGACAATTACCTACTGCCTTATTTCTTGACAATTACCCACTGCCTTATTTCTTGACAATTACCTACTGCCTTATTTCTTGACAATTACCTACTGCCTTATTTCTTGACAATTACCTACTGCCTTATTTCTTGACAATTACCTACTGCCTTATTTCTTGACAATTACCTACTGCCTTATTTCTTGACCGTCACCTACTGCCTTATTTCTTGACAATTAGCTACTGCCTTATTTCTTGACAGTTACCTGCTGCCTTATTTCTTGACAGCTACCCCTGCCTTATTTCTTGACAATTACCTACTGCCTTATTTCTTGACCGTCACCTACTGCCTTATTTCTTGACAATTAGCTACTGCCTTATTTCTTGACAGCTACCCCTGCCTTATTTCTTGACAATTACCTACTGCCTTATTTCTTGACAATTACCTACTGCCTTATTTCTTGACAATTACCTACTGCCTTATTTCTTGACAATTACCCACTGCCTTATTTCTTGACAATTACCTACTGCCTTATTTCTTGACAATTACCAACTGCCTTATTTCTTGACAATTACCTACTGCCTTATTTCTTGACAGCTACCCCTGCCTTATTTCTTGACAATTATCTACTGCCTTATTTCTTGACAGTTACCTACTGCCTTATTTCTTGACAATTACCTACTGCCTTATTTCTTGACAGCTACCCCTGCCTTATTTCTTGATAATTACCTACTGCCTTATTTCTTGACAGTTACCTGCTGCCTTATTTCTTGACAGCTACCCCTGCCTTATTTCTTGACAGCTACCCCTGCCTTATTTCTTGACAATTACCTACTGCCTTATTTCTTGACAATTACCTACTGCCTTATTTCTTGACAATTACCTACTGCCTTATTTCTTGACAATTACCCACTGCCTTATTTCTTGACAATTACCTACTGCCTTATTTCTTGACAATTACCAACTGCCTTATTTCTTGACAATTACCTACTGCCTTATTTCTTGACAGCTACCCCTGCCTTATTTCTTGACAGCTACCCCTGCCCTATTTCTTGACAATTACCTACTGCCTTATTTCTTGACAATTACCTACTGCCTTATTTCTTGACAATTACCTACTGCCTGATCTCTTGACAATTACCCACTGCCTTATTTCTTGACAATTACCCACTGCCTTATTTCTTGACAATTACCCACTGCCTTATTTCTTGACAATTACCTACTGCCTTATTTCTTGACAATTACCAACTGCCTTATTTCTTGACAATTACCTACTGCCTTATTTCTTGACAGCTACCCCTGCCTTATTTCTTGACAATTACCCACTGCCTTATTTCTTGACAATTACCCACTGCCTTATTTCTTGACAATTACCTACTGCCTTATTTCTTGACAATTACCAACTGCCTTATTTCTTGACAATTACCTACTGCCTTATTTCTTGACAGCTACCCCTGCCTTATTTCTTGACAATTACCTACTGCCTTATTTCTTGACAATTACCTACTGCCTGATCTCTTGACAATTACCCACTGCCTTATTTCTTGACAATTACCCACTGCCTTATTTCTTGACAATTACCCACTGCCTTATTTCTTGACAATTACCTACTGCCTTATTTCTTGACAATTACCAACTGCCTTATTTCTTGACAATTACCTACTGCCTTATTTCTTGACAATTACCTACTGCCTTATTTCTTGACAATTACCCACTGCCTTATTTCTTGACAATTACCTACTGCCTTATTTCTTGACAATTACCAACTGCCTTATTTCTTGACAATTACCTACTGCCTTATTTCTTGACAATTACCCACTGCCTTATTTCTTGACAGTTACCTACTGCCTTATTTCTTGACAATTACCTACTGCCTTATTTCTTGACAGTTACCTACTGCCTTATTTCTTGACAATTACCCACTGCCTTATTTCTTGACAATTATCTACTGCCTTATTTCTTGACAATTACCTACTGCCTTATTTCTTGACAATTACCTACTGCCTTATTTCTTGACAATTACCTACTGCCTTATTTCTTGACAGTTACCCACTGCCTTATTTCTTGACAATTACCCACTGCCTTATTTCTTGACAATTACCTACTGCCTTATTTCTTGACAATTACCTACTGCCTTATTTCTTGACAGTTACCTACTGCCTTATTTCTTGACAATTACCCACTGCCTTATTTCTTGACAATTCCTACTGCCTTATTTCTTGACAATTACCTACTGCCTTATTTCTTGACAATTACCCACTGCCTTATTTCTTGACAATTACCTACTGCCTTATTTCTTGACAATTACCTACTGCCTTATTTCTTGACAATTACCCACTGCCTTATTTCTTGACAATTACCCACTGCCTTATTTCTTGACAATTACCCACTGCCTTATTTCTTGACAATTACCCACTGCCTTATTTCTTGACAATTACCTACTGCCTTATTTCTTGACAATTACCAACTGCCTTATTTCTTGACAATTACCTACTGCCTTATTTCATGACAGCTACCCCTGCCTTATTTCTTGACAATTACCTACTGCCTTATTTCTTGACAGTTACCTACTGCCTTATTTCTTGACAATTACCTACTGCCTTATTTCTTGACAGTTACCTACTGCCTTATTTCTTGACAATTACCTACTGCCTTATTTCTTGACAATTACCTACTGCCTTATTTCTTGACAATTACCCACTGCCTTATTTCTTGACAATTACCCACTGCCATATTTCTTGACAATTACCCACTGCCTTATTTCTTGACAATTACCTACTGCCTTATTTCTTGACAGTTACCTACTGCCTTATTTCTTGACAATTACCTACTGCCTTATTTCTTGACAATTACCTACTGCCTTATTTCTTGACAATTACCCACTGCCTTATTTCTTGACAATTACCCACTGCCTTATTTCTTGACAATTACCTACTGCCTTATTTCTTGACAATTACCTACTGCCTTATTTCTTGACAGTTACCTACTGCCTTATTTCTTGACAATTACCTACTGCCTTATTTCTTGACAATTACCTACTGCCTTATTTCTTGACAATTACCTACTGCCTTATTTCTTGACAGTTACCTACTGCCTTATTTCTTGACAGTTACCTACTGCCTTATTTCTTGACAATTACCTACTGCCTTATTTCTTGACAATTACCTACTGCCTTATTTCTTGACAATTACCCACTGCCATATTTCTTGACAATTACCTACTGCCTTATTTCTTGACAATTACCCACTGCCTTATTTCTTGACAATTACCCACTGCCATATTTCTTGACAATTACCCACTGCCTTATTTCTTGACAGTTACCTACTGCCTTATTTCTTGACAATTACCTACTGCCTTATTTCTTGACAATTACCTACTGCCTTATTTCTTGACAATTACCTACTGCCTTATTTCTTGACAGTTACCTGCTGCCTTATTTCTTGACAGTTACCTACTGCCTTATTTCTTGACAATTACCTACCGCCTTATTTCTTGACAATTACCTAAAGTTTTAGACATTAATGATCAACTTGCAACCAGAATTTATAACAAAAGAGACGATTCTCATTTTGTCAATGTAAATTTACCACACCATAGATATACCAACCACTGCCCCGTTTCGAGTAACTCATACACTACGCTGTAGCTGCCAGTTTATATTCAGACTTTTTACACCATCTTCGTACTATTAGATCAAGGATTTTTAAAGGTTCGTCTCATCTTATCTTTCAAAACGTTTTTCAGAAGATATCACTTTGTTGACAATAATTCTGTCTGTTGCGTACAGATGACGAGAGGTAGTATTGGGAATTATATTGTGGTATACTATCTGATATTTAGGTTAGTCCAGAAATGCGTCGTGTACACTAAATTTGATATCTTTGAGTCTTGGACCCACACAACTAGTTTAACCCCGCCACCTTCTATGGTAATCTCTGTATCACTTCAGGAGAGTGAACGATCAGGTATTTGTGTGTCAGGGATATTGATTTTGTCCATGTTTCTACGATTTTGCGATTTAATTTTGGAATTGTTGCCACAGTATGTGTTTTTTCTTTTCGTTTTATTATTTATGACAATGGTAAAGTGCAATGACCATCGCATGTAAATATCACAATCTGGTTTGACAAAGCAACAGCAATGAAACATTAAATTTTTATTTAATACATAATAAAACAAAGATCAGACAGAACTGACTGTCCTAAAGACACAAAAATAAATAAGTTCTCATTTCAAAATTGATCCATAAATCAGCTAAAACCGGTAATGAAACCAGGTACTCCGGAAGGACAAGCAGTTCCTGCTCCACATGTGACACCCGTCGTGTTACTTTTGTTAGAAACCCGGTGATAAATTATGAATGAGTCAAAGTCAGTGTAGAATACAGTTCTGTTCAGAGTCAATGTAGAGTACAATTATGATCAAAGTTGTCATAGAAAATAATTTGGTCAGAGTAGGTTTAGTTTAAGCATATTTTGTTTGTTCAAAAAAGCAAAAAGGATAAGACACAAATTAAACAAACTTATGAAATTTTCTTGGAGGTGGTTTAGTAAAAACATTATCGATATCGAACTTAATGCATACGATGATGTAGTTCTGTAGTAATGGCAAGGCATGATTAAAGAAACGAATAGCGCCATATTGGAATTTTTGCGGACAACATGAGATCGATGGAAAAATCTGATTTATCTATATTAGAGATCTTCAAACATACAGGTTGTGTCAAATATAAATTACAAATGAACCTTCTTTATATTTAAGATATTTCGATTTTAAATGACCACATACAAAAGTCCATATTTGGTTATTTGGCATGTGTGCATATTTCCTGCCCTGATTATGATCTCATATGTAATGACAATGTGTATATTATCTAATTATATATTTCTACTTCTACCAAAGTCTTACGCGGCCGTGGTGGTCGTAATTGTATGGTAGTTGGATTTATAACTAACTATGCAATCAGTGTCTATCACTACTAAAGTTGTGAGTTCGAATAAAGCTCATGGCGAGGTATACTCGATACAAAATTATGCGATAAAGCTTGTCTGTGACTTGTGGCAGGTCGGTTGTTTTCTCTGGGTACTCCGGTTTCCACCACCAATAAAAATGACTGCCATGATACAACTGAAATATTGTTGAAAGTGACGTTAAACACCATACAGGTTTCATAAAAAAATGTTTGAAGATGCGAAAGGGGGTGATCAGAAGCCGCAAGGCGAAGAAGGACAAACAGCACAATGGCCAAAAGAAAAAGGACAAGAGGACAGCCAACGATCTACAAAACAATACCCAGAAAAGTAAAGATTGTGTAACACGAAGCCCAATAAAAACCGAGTTAACCCAATTGCCCCAAAGAATGAGCAGTTGCTGTTCACTAGAGCCACCCGTTGTAAAACTTGGTGATAAGAAGTAATACATACATAAAGATGCTACTTAATTATTGAAAAGATCCACTTCCAAAATGAGGGCAACTAACTTGATTAATTAAAAAATAAAATATATTTATGACAATAATTTCCTTGATGTATCATGAATCATGATTTATCATGGCGTTCGTGTGGCTCGATCTTTATTTTTCTGTGTAGTGTTTTGTAGATAGTTGTTTGTCATTTTTCATTTGGTCATTGCGTTGTCTGTCCTTCTTTGATTTATGGCTGATTAACCTGTTGGTATCTTATGCTGATTAACCTGTTGGTATCTTATGCTGATTAACCTGTTGGTATCTTATGCTGATTAACCTGTTGGTATCTTATGCTGATTAACCTGTTGGTATCTTATGCTGATTAACCTGTTGGTATCTTATGCTTATTAACCTGTTGGTATCTTAATCTGATTAACCTGTTGGTATCTTCTGCTGATTAACCTGTTGGTATCTTATGCTGATTAACCTGTTGGTATCTTATGCTGATTAACATATTGGTATCTTCTGCTGATTAACCTGTTGGTATCTTATGCTGATTAACTTGTTGGTATCTTATGCTGATTAACCTGTTGGTATCTTATGCTGATAACTTTTTGGTATCTTATGCTGATTAACCTGTTGGTATCTTATGCTGATTAACTTGTTGGTATCTTATGCTGATTAACCTGTTGGTATCTTATGCTGATTAACCTGTTGGTATCTTAATCTGATTAACCTGTTGGTATCTTATGCTGATTAACTTGTTGGTATCTTATGCTGATTAACCTGTTGGTATCTTATGCTGATTAACCTGTTGGTATTTTATGCTGATTAACCTGTTGGTATCTTGTACTGATTAACCTGTTGGTATCTTGTGCTGATTAACCTGTATCTTCAAACTCTTATTACTAATATTAAAAAACATCTTTGATAACACATGAGTAGGTGATTATAAGCACTGTTGTGGAATTTATTAGAGAAATGAGTTTTATACAGAAAATCCATTAAACTAACATATAAATCTAACGTCATAGTATATTACAGATTCATGTAAGCTTTCACCACGCTACGAGACTAAATAAAACACATCATGTTAATTTCCTGATTAAAAGTAATTTTGTATGTTATGTTTATTATTTCATTTGATTTATTGTTCTTACTAGAATTATACAATCTATATCAAAGTCAAAAGTGTTTGAATAACAAATACTTAATGGCCCGTTTTTTTCCGTTATGCGATGTAGAGTGCTATTTATTTTTTCCGTAATGAACATCTTTTACCATAATGAATGTTACTTCGTTGGCATTGCACATTACTGCTTTGAAGACTAAACCTTATAGGATTGGTAGATAAAAAAGTGATTTATACATTAACTGTGATACAGTTTGGATGTTATAATTGAAGTAAAAAAAGGTTTTTAAAAGCGATGAAATATTTGTTTATCAAGATTATAATATGTGGTATTTTGAATTCCAACTTAATACAGGTACACTGTACAGGTAAGACGAGCTTTTATTAGTACATGCATAATCAGGTATAGTTTCAAAATTTGGTCTTAAATTGTAGTTTATTTATTGTTTATATCAGTTTTGTCACTGGAACGCTGTTTTACTGGCTTAACCCCGCCACTGGAACGCTGTAAAACATGACAGAAATGTTGGAATCTAATTATCTAGTTTAACCCTGCCTTAAGTTGTGCCTGTTTCTAGACAGAACTGTTGTTTCCATGTTTGAGTAAAGTATTCGTAGACATCCCAGAGGAGGGGTTCATGTTGATGTGATTCGTTAAGTTGTCTACGATTCTTATTTTGAAGTTTTGCATGTTTTATTGTTTAATCAGATACGAGTGCATACTTTCCGATTATAAAATCATGCCTAAAGTATTTCAAGTTTTGTGAAAAGTCATATGTAATTCTCGCAAAAATCTTTCGGAAAGTGTTAAAAAAAAATGCATGTTATCGAATAAAACCTTGTATTTCGACAATCAATAACAAACATAGATAGAAGAGTTTGAAGATACCAAAGGGGTTATCAGAATCCGTATATCGAAGAAGAATAGACAACACAATGGCCCAAAAAAGTACAAAAGGAAAAACAACGATCTACAAAACATAAACATAAAATTAAAGATCGAGTAACACGAACCCCACTAACAACCGGGGGTGAACTCAGGTGCTCCGGAAGGGTAAGCACGGATTTATTGGTCCTTGCACTTCCTTCCTCTCGGACAATGTCTACAAATGAGTCCCATTTTCACACGTGATCAAAAGGTGACATCTGGTATATGCACAAAATGATAGATAACTGCCCCCTGAAAAGTTAATACAAGTTGACTGCTTTGCTTGTTTTGGACAGCATTCTACAACGTTTAAACTATCAGGAAGGAAACTACAATCTGAAAACTTTATACTAAATGTATAGTTGTTATTGAATGATAGCGGTGTGATATTTCGACCTAATGACTGAAAACCAGAATGCACTACGCTTGAATATAGTGCAGTTGTGATTTCATATCTATTAGGCAAAATTCTCAAAGTCAACATATGCAATTTATTTCAAAATATTGTAAATGCAAAATGAAATCAAGTTAACTATGAATTTCCTCAGTTTATCCCCTTTCATAATTTTACAAGAATCTTGTAAAATTGAGACATTGACAGAGAGGAAGGAGAACGTAAGGGTCCGGAGTGCCTGGAGAGAACCACAATCCATGAGCAAGGAACTGGTAAGCTTTTTCACTTGCGGCTGCGAGTCAAGTGCACCCTCTTTTGTAATTTACAAAGCCGGGTGCGAACCCACGCCGTATTGGCGATAGACTTGTATGAGTTAATAGAGATTGGGTTTTAGGTTTGGGACTAATATCATAGTGGCATATGACAGGCTTCAGGTTTCTACTGAAATCAATACAAAGATATATGTTTGTTTGCTTGGTGGTGTTTTAACGCCACTTTCAACAATATTTCAGTTATATCGTGGCGGTCAGTTTTATTAGTGGAGGAAATCGGAGGACGCGGAGAAAACGACCTACCTGTCGCAAGTCACTGACAAACTGTATCACATAATGTTGTACACCTAGCCCTGATCCGAGATTCGAACTCACAACAACAAGATGATAAACACTGATTGCTTAGGTAGTGGTAAATCCAACTACCAACACTTACGGCAACGACGGCCTCTACAAAGATGTAAGCAAAATATTGTTGAAAGTATCAATAATCCACAATCCATACTTCATTTCAGATATAATGTATCTCGGATGTTATCTAAACATTAACGTATTGGACAGGATTTTAAAAGCACAACATGTGCTAAATTTGGATTTTGCCACAAATCCTTACATGAGTGTTCCATGGTGTACTTCATATTGTCATGAATTTGGATATATATATGCTGGAGTTGAGGTAGGTTATTTAATAAGAAGAGTTTGAAGATACCAAAGAGGTAATCAGAATCCGTAAATCAAAGAAGAACATACAACAGAAAAAGGACAAATAACGATCTATAAAACATACACATAAAACTAAATATCGAGTAACACGAACCCGGCTAAAAACCGGGGTCAACTCATGTATTCCTGAAGGGTAAGCAGGTCCTGCTCTAATAGTGGCATCCGTCGTGCAATAATAATAAAAAAAATATGGATGTGAATGAACATAAGAGGCTGTCTAATTTAACCCTAAAGCACACATGAAGGTAAAGTGAACAGTACTTATATTGCTTTCCTACATTTCACAGTCAAGATAGATCATACTAATGTACCATAAATTGAGTGTGAAACTGTCCATAGCCTGTAGTTGAGCGTTACTATTTACTTCTGTCGATAAACGCCACATCTAGAAATCTTTGTCGTTTCAATGTCATTTGGTGTAGAGAAACTACTTTCCCTGATGCAGTGTTCTCAACAAGAGAACAAAATACAAAATATCCTACTAATACCGTCATCATCTGTCCAAAATCAGGTAAATAGAAAAGAAAGAAACGCTAGGGAAACCCGAATAGGCAATCAAGAATAGGCAATCCAGAGACACTGGAAATATTAGGCACAGGACGAAAAAAAAAGCAAAAAATACAACAAATCACAGAAAATTAAAAAGATGTGCAACATGAACTCCACGAAAACAAAAACCCGGGATGAACCCAGGTGCTCACGAATGGTAAGCAGTTCCTGTTTTATAAACTACCCAACATGTTACTAATACAATCTAGTAGTGTAGGGCTCTACTATGCTTAATAAAGCCATGAGCCCTCCAACAAACAACTGAAGGTAAAGACGAACCGAACATAGTCTTTATGCGGAAACCATTACGAACATCATAACACGGAACTTAGAGCTTAAAAACACATAATTCTGGTGGAGGAAACTGAAATACCCGGAGGAAAAAACCGACCTGCTCCAAGTCACTGACAAACTGTATCACATAAATTTTGTACCGAGTAAACCTCACCATAAGCGGGATTCTCACAACTGCAGAGGTGATATGCGCTGATTGCACATGTAGTTGAAAACACTACTACCATACGATCACTACCACAACGGCCTTCTGTATATAGCAATGACTTACTCATCATTTGTAAGTCGCCGCGTGGTAGGTTTTAGAATAACTTGGCACTTTTATTTATCGTAAATTCTGTCTACAATAACACTAATGGACACATAGGTTATCGGAACATCTCATCTGCTTTTGTCGTAGGTACTGTGAATGGAATTAATTCCCAGGCTATATAACAGGTATATTGGCATTTCATGTGGCGGTTAATGCATCGACCGTGGCATATTTGACTACCGCATAGGCGATGGACGATACGGTTGTTGAGAGATATCGGAATATAAAAACAGAACGGGTACTCCAGTTTCCTCCACCAGAATTATGTGTCGGAAAATGCGGTTGTCGCGAGGTATCGGGGTATATTTGCATTTCATTCCAAGTGTCGGATACCACAGTTGTGAGATATTAGGGTATATTTGAGCTACCGTCCAGGTGGCGGACGATACGATTGTCATGGTATATCGGGGTATATGTTCTTTACCTACCAAGTGTCGAACGATACAGTTGTCATGAGATATCGGGGTATATTTGCTGTCCTTCTAGATGGTGGACGATACGGTTGTCGCTGGATATCGGAATATATTGGTATTTCCATTTAGGCGGCGGTAAATGCTATCTTTAGATATCGAGGTATATTGGCATTTTCTTCGAGATTGACGATGACCCATTGTTTGCTAGATATCGATGTATATTTATTTTCCCTCAGGGTGTCCAAATCATGTGCACGTGTAGATGTTGTATGACTATATCAAACGGATGTAATCATTAAACATTCTGTAAACTTTTGTTGAATTTTCTGCCAGAAAGAGGTATGAGTTACAGATATGTAAATATACTGAATATTAATTAATTGGTTCATGACATTTATCTGCAGATAATTTGTTATATTTGTATTTATGTTAGATAGACATTCAAATGACTCTATTTTATAATTGTTTCAGGGAGGAATTGATTGTTCTTGTGATTCAATCGTACCAAATGACTTGCAATCTTTGCTCCAACCAGAAACATCCTGTTCAAAACCATGTGCTGGAAATATTACTACACTATGCGGAGGTTTCTTCCACATAGACATTTATTATCTGAGTACGTATAACACGTCTTATCCCAAAACACCAAAACATCACTCAGAACTCCTCGGATGTTTTGGCACTTAGCACTAGCCTCGAAAGAGTAAACAGCAAATACTTCGCTTAATAACACGTGACTCTTAGAATAATGCTGTGTCACGTACATCATATAATGATATCAAAAGTCTTCAACTAATTTGTCTTTAACTAAAAGAACGTTCCCAAGTTAAACTTAGCAATTGTAAATGCACGAGAAAGCCTTGCTTCCGAATTATATTTACATGCGAATAAACGAATTAAACGAACCAAAAAAAAAAAAAAGCAACAATGAAATAAAAAGCAATAGTAATAACACAGAACACCAAGAAAGACTAGGTAGAGTAAATATATTAACTACATTTTAAAGTACATCTATATTTAGTTCTGAATCCAATATAGATTAAATGAAATAAGAACGAAATCAAGACAAAAAGAAGGGAAAAGCACTTTTCATGCTTTTTCCACGGCAGTCAAGATTTGTTACCCCGATTGTTTTAAAAGACTCAAAAGATCATACACAAAAATGGCGACAATACAAATATTGATAGTTGTCAGCCTGATCCAGTGAATATCTGGTCGTGTTAATTGGTTGCACTATGAAAGTAGAATATGCTGGTTGTAGATAATTACACTAGAAATAATTCTTACATAGCGTACTATAGGATATTAATACCATAACAATAAATCTTAATGATACGGTTTATAGACATTTGTGTTACGTAAATAGACTATGAGAAAGCGGAATAGTTCTTCTATCCATTTAATACACAATCAACCAAATATATGCTCTGAACTATTTTTAGTAATAACCTTGCCATTTAGGTTAAGGTCACAATACTATTTTGTAAATACATATTATTTTCTAAAAATGAAGAAACTGCTTAAAATCACCGTTTTTATTGTTCTAAAGGACATTTCCTGCCAATGTTGCCTAATGTTTTTTTTTTCTTTTTAGATTTTACCATGAGTACTCCAGATGTAACAGGTAGCAATAGTTATGCTGTTACTACAGACGTCACATTGGCATCCAGTACATCGCTAAGCAACAACACCACCTCAAGTCAACTTTCGTCAGCAACAACAGAAACAGTTTCAACATCAACAACAGAAACAGTTTCAACATCAACAACAGAAACAGCTTCAACATCAACAACAGAAACAGTTTCAACCCCAACAACAGAAACAGCTTCAACATCAACAACAGAAACAGCTTCAACATCAACAACAGAAACAGATTCAACATCAACAACAGAAACAGCTTCAACATCAACAATATTTTCTGACTTGATATCAACAGCACTCATGACAACAGAGAATGTACATACCGTATCGACATCAGACCCTACAATTACAAGTCCACAACAAACGGGAACATGTATCACTCATGCTGTCTTTTGTCCGTGCTTTGATGTGGAATCCAAGGAATTTGTGAAGAAACTTCAAGATTTAATGCATGAAATATCTGTTGACAAAAAGATGACGTCATTGCATGTTAATTCTAAGATATCTGTAGATGATAAACGAATGTCGTCTACTATGATAGGATATGTAGGGGCTTTATGCTTAAGCTTGCCGCTGCTCCTTATGATAGCGGTAGATATAATGAACTGCTTTACCAGAAAAAGGAAATATATCGCTGCATAGAACGATTTTAGCATATATTCGAAAATTCATGCATTTTTGCGGTATATTTTATTTCCCGAGGATACATCTTGTCAAGGCTGCTTAGAGTTATGGTGTTTAACGCCACTTTCAACAATATTTCATCTATATAGTGGTGGTAAGTTTGTTTTTGTTGGTGCAGGAAACCGGATTACCCGGAGAAAACTACCGACCTGCCACAAGTCACTGACAACTTTATCACATAATGATGTGCTTACACCTTGGTATGAACATCTCACCTGAGCGGGATTCGAACTCAACGTTAGTGGTGTTTTAAAAGGAACATGCAGAAAGTACGATAAGACTAAGTATGATAGCTGCAGTATGACATGATGATATAATGTTTTATCAAGTACATCACACCTGAGTGGGATTGGAACTCACAACTTTGGGGTAATATGTACTTATTTGATAGATAATTGTAAATCCAACTACCATGCGATCACGACAGCCCCTCATCTTGTCAAGCAATGCTTATATATACGTCAGTACATTCAACCCAGGAGACAACAATTGTTTTACCGATATTAACTATGCTGTGATTGAGCAAAATCATTTGTATATCTATATTTAAATGATAGTTAAGGCCATTGACAGTCTTTAATAGAACTTATATTATACACATGACAACGTCTGTGTCTCTAAGATTAAATGTATTATGCATAACGTTCAAGGATTTTTTTTTGCAAAAACTTTGCTCACCCAGGTATATGTAAAGGTTTGTATTTTACTCACATTTGGTAAGTATTTAACCTTACGTTTCAATGTAAGTAATTGATAGAAACTGGGCCGATATTTCTCAATTAATTACAAACTGTAAGAATGTCGCTTAAGATATTAAGTCAAGAGGCAATCATACTTACTGTAAAACTGATTGACCTGCGATCGATATCATATACAAAACATTATTTCTTTACTTTTTTTCTACATCTAATGCATATCGTCTACATATAACATGTAAATGAAGAAGACAATTAGAAAATAAAAAAGTCATATTGACCTATTTATTGATGGTGAAATTAATTAGAACTGTAATGTAATGTTAGATGGTTAAAGGTAGAATACGAGTAAAAAGTGATTACATTAAATATCGTGTTTATATATGTGACCATGGCACAGAAATGAGGCCCAGATGAGGAAAATTAGATTTTGAGTTTGTTGCATTTTCAGTGTTGTACTATATCAAGCAAGTGATTACATTAAACACAAATGGATTAAAACATTTTATGGTTGAAATATTGGGAAGTGTTTGTGGTTGTGGAAGTCTAGTTTTGGCTTAAGCAGATTAAATGTGAATTGGTCAGATGATGCACTTTCTTTGCACTTTACTACACCTGGATGCTTAGAATCGATGAAAAAGTGACAATAGTTAGTAATATGTTTCAATGGCTTAAAGAATTATTGTAAGTAAGACTTCCACTCATAAAATATTACTGGGTCTTCCCATCATTTACAATATGTGGAATATTGTGGCCATTTCTGCTTGACATTCCACTGTTTCAGATACATGTAATTGCAAAACAAAATATTCATATAATTTTTTCAATACCTCAAAATTTGTCATTCAATATTAGCATGTAAAAATCAGTAACATATCATTTACTTTTTAATACCTTAGACATCCCTTTTCTCTGTAGCCATTTCAAGGTGGTAAACTTGAATTATTTAAAGTTTCATTAAAATCAATTTAAAGTTATAGAAGACATTGCACTCACATGCGGATCACAAATGTTGTATTTTGTTAGTAGATTAGTTGAATTGTTTCTCCTTTAAAGCCAAAAAAAAGCAATTTGATTTTCTGAAGGCACTTTATTGTGAAGTTTCATCCAGGTTTATTCAAGGGTTTAGGAGGAATTTAATTTATTTTAATACAAAGACATGTTATTTTCTAATAATAAAACAAATCATAATATAGCTGGCATAATAGTATCTACCTATTATATTTTCTGTTTATACGTGTGTGTTTTAGTGTACATTAAATTGTATTTACATAGAATATATCAGTACATAGATTTGTAGAGTTGGTCTCTCTAACTATAACATTCATCTTCTCTTCACTAGTGACTGCTTTTACTATAGGGGTTATTTCCCCTTTACCGAAATTAAATGAGCTGCAGAAGTTTTTCTCTGTTAATGTTTCTACATTAGAATTTCTCCAATGCATTTTCCACATTCCGAAATGCCAATCTGTATGGCCTGTTACCATCATGGAACATTCAATTGTTCTGTGCAAACCTGTTCAAAATATAAAATTTCACATCAACTGATGTCCCATCAATTGTAATACATTGGCTTCATGAGAATAAATATATAGTACGTAAAGAAAATGATGAGAAAGTTTCAAAACCTGCCATTTAGGATATTTTTCATTTTGGTATAAAGTTGTGATTTTTGTCTTTCCTGTGCAAACTTTTACTAATTAATTGGTAAAGCCTGGTAGTAAATAGTCATTTTATTTCAAATATAAAACTGCCTGTTAAATGTAGAAGCTTAATTACCCCCCACCCCCCACTCTCCATAGACGATACCATAAATATACATGTGATAACTCTCCATAGACGATACCATAAATATACATGTGATAACTCTCCATAGACGATACCATAAATATACATGTGATAACTCTCCATAGACGATGCCATAAATATACATGTGATAACTCTCCATAGACGATGCCATAAATATACATGTGATAACTCTCCATAGACGATACCATAAATATACATGTGATAACTCTCCATAGACGATACCATAAATATACATGTGATAACTCTCCATAGACGATACCATAAATATACATGTGATAACTCTCCATAGACGATACCATAAATATACATGTGATAACTCTCCATAGACGATACCATAAATATACATGTGATAACTCTCCATAGACGATACCATAAATATACATGTGATAACTCTCCATAGACGATACCATAAATATACATGTGATAACTCTCCATAGACGATACCATAAATATACATGTGATAACTCTCCATAGACGATGCCATAAATATACATGTGATAACTCTCCATAGACGATGCCATAAATATACATGTGATAACTCTCCATAGACGATACCATAAATATACATGTGATAACTCTCCATAGACGATGCCATAAATATACATGTGATAACTCTCCATAGACGATGCCATAAATATACATGTGATAACTCTCCATAGACGATGCCATAAATATACATGTGATAACTCTCCATAGACGATGCCATAAATATACATGTGATAACTCTCCATAGACGATACCATAAATATACATGTGATAACTCTCCATAGACGATACCATAAATATACATGTGATAACTCTCCATAGACGATACCATAAATATACATGTGATAACTCTCCATAGACGATACCATAAATATACATGTGATAACTCTCCATAGACGATGCCATAAATATACATGTGATAACTCTCCATAGACGATGCCATAAATATACATGTGATAACTCTCCATAGACGATACCATAAATATACATGTGATAACTCTCCATAGACGATACCATAAATATACATGTGATAACTCTCCATAGACGATACCATAAATATACATGTGATAACTCTCCATAGACGATACCATAAATATACATGTGATAACTCTCCATAGACGATACCATAAATATACATGTGATAACTCTCCATAGACGATACCATAAATATACATGTGATAACTCTCCATAGACGATACCATAAATATACATGTGATAACTCTCCATAGACGATACCATAAATATACATGTGATAACTCTCCATAGACGATACCATAAATATACATGTGATAACTCTCCATAGACGATGCCATAAATATACATGTGATAACTCTCCATAGACGATGCCATAAATATACATGTGATAACTCTCCATAGACGATACCATAAATATACATGTGATAACTCTCCATAGACGATACCATAAATATACATGTGATAACTCTCCATAGACGATACCATAAATATACATGTGATAACTCTCCATAGACGATACCATAAATATACATGTGATAACTCTCCATAGACGATACCATAAATATACATGTGATAACTCTCCATAGACGATACCATAAATATACATGTGATAACTCTCCATAGACGATACCATAAATATACATGTGATAACTCTCCATAGACGATACCATAAATATACATGTGATAACTCTCCATAGACGATGCCATAAATATACATGTGATAACTCTCCATAGACGATGCCATAAATATACATGTGATAACTCTCCATAGACGATACCATAAATATACATGTGATAACTCTCCATAGACGATACCATAAATATACATGTGATAACTCTCCATAGACGATGCCATAAATATACATGTGATAACTCTCCATAGACGATGCCATAAATATACATGTGATAACTCTCCATAGACGATGCCATAAATATACATGTGATAACTCTCCATAGACGATACCATAAATATACATGTGATAACTCTCCATAGACGATACCATAAATATACATGTGATAACTCTCCATAGACGATACCATAAATATACATGTGATAACTCTCCATAGACGATACCATAAATATACATGTGATAACTCTCCATAGACGATGCCATAAATATACATGTGATAACTCTCCATAGACGATGCCATAAATATACATGTGATAACTCTCCATAGACGATACCATAAATATACATGTGATAACTCTCCATAGACGATACCATAAATATACATGTGATAACTCTCCATAGACGATACCATAAATATACATGTGATAACTCTCCATAGACGATACCATAAATATACATGTGATAACTCTCCATAGACGATACCATAAATATACATGTGATAACTCTCCATAGACGATACCATAAATATACATGTGATAACTCTCCATAGACGATACCATAAATATACATGTGATAACTCTCCATAGACGATACCATAAATATACATGTGATAACTCTCCATAGACGATACCATAAATATACATGTGATAACTCTCCATAGACGATACCATAAATATACATGTGATAACTCTCCATAGACGATACCATAAATATACATGTGATAACTCTCCATAGACGATACCATAAATATACATGTGATAACTCTCCATAGACATTATTATAAATATACATGTGATAACTCTCCATAGACGATACCATAAATATACATGTGATAACTCTCCATAGACGATGCCATAAATATACATGTGATAACTCTCCATAGACGATACCATAAATATACATGTGATAACTCTCCATAGACGATACCATAAATATACATGTGATAACTCTCCATAGACGATACCATAAATATACATGTGATAACTCTCCATAGACGATACCATAAATATACATGTGATAACTCTCCATAGACGATGCCATAAATATACATGTGATAACTCTCCATAGACGATGCCATAAATATACATGTGATAACTCTCCATAGACGATACCATAAATATACATGTGATAACTCTCCATAGACGATACCATAAATATACATGTGATAACTCTCCATAGACGATACCATAAATATACATGTGATAACTCTCCATAGACGATACCATAAATATACATGTGATAACTCTCCATAGACGATACCATAAATATACATGTGATAACTCTCCATAGACGATACCATAAATATACATGTGATAACTCTCCATAGACGATACCATAAATATACATGTGATAACTCTCCATAGACGATACCATAAATATACATGTGATAACTCTCCATAGACGATACCATAAATATACATGTGATAACTCTCCATAGACGATACCATAAATATACATGTGATAACTCTCCATAGACGATACCATAAATATACATGTGATAACTCTCCATAGACGATACCATAAATATACATGTGATAACTCTCCATAGACGATACCATAAATATACATGTGATAACTCTCCATAGACGATACCATAAATATACATGTGATAACTCTCCATAGACGATACCATAAATATACATGTGATAACTCTCCATAGACGATACCATAAATATACATGTGATAACTCTCCATAGACGATACCATAAATATACATGTGATAACTCTCCATAGACGATGCCATAAATATACATGTGATAACTCTCCATAGACGATGCCATAAATATACATGTGATAACTCTCCATAGACGATACCATAAATATACATGTGATAACTCTCCATAGACGATACCATAAATATACATGTGATAACTCTCCATAGACGATGCCATAAATATACATGTGATAACTCTCCATAGACGATACCATAAATATACATGTGATAACTCTCCATAGACGATACCATAAATATACATGTGATAACTCTCCATAGACGATACCATAAATATACATGTGATAACTCTCCATAGACATTATTATAAATATACATGTGATAACTCTCCATAGACGATACCATAAATATACATGTGATAACTCTCCATAGACGATGCCATAAATATACATGTGATAACTCTCCATAGACGATACCATAAATATACATGTGATAACTCTCCATAGACATTATTATAAATATACATGTGATAACTCTCCATAGACGATACCATAAATATACATGTGATAACTCTCCATAGACGATGCCATAAATATACATGTGATAACTCTCCATAGACGATACCATAAATATACATGTGATAACTCTCCATAGACGATACCATAAATATACATGTGATAACTCTCCATAGACGATACCATAAATATACATGTGATAACTCTCCATAGACGATACCATAAATATACATGTGATAACTCTCCATAGACGATACCATAAATATACATGTGATAACTCTCCATAGACGATACCATAAATATACATGTGATAACTCTCCATAGACGATACCATAAATATACATGTGATAACTCTCCATAGACGATGCCATAAATATACATGTGATAACTCTCCATAGACGATACCATAAATATACATGTGATAACTCTCCATAGACGATACCATAAATATACATGTGATAACTCTCCATAGACGATACCATAAATATACATGTGATAACTCTCCATAGACGATACCATAAATATACATGTGATAACTCTCCATAGACATTATTATAAATATACATGTGATAACTCTCCATAGACGATACCATAAATATACATGTGATAACTCTCCATAGACGATGCCATAAATATACATGTGATAACTCTCCATAGACGATACCATAAATATACATGTGATAACTCTCCATAGACGATACCATAAAACCATATTATTCTGTCCACTACAGTTGTCTTAATGAATTCTACAATCAGTCTCTCCATGTCCATATATCTGTTAAGTAGTGATGTACCATACTTATTACAGAGTTTGTACATTTTCCTGGATTTGCTACCTCATCAATCAAATACAAAACTTTGCTTTCCTATAAAATAAATAACAATAATTGTAATTGTTAATTTCTAAATCAACAATTAGCATGTTAATCTTTATCATAAGAAATAAAAGTACAAACTTGAAATTTAAAAATGAATTTGTTTGCATGATTTTGTGACAGCTTCACTTCATAAAAGGAGACGGATAAGCTTGAGATGTAGATATATTCTCTGTGTATATTAAGAATAGTTAACCTCTGTTGAAAATATATACATTGTATGTGTGTACAAGTTGTAATGAATTGTGTCGCTTTGTTCAATTACACACATATTTTCAGAACACTCATTTGAATGGATGTGAATACATTTGAAATGCATTTTACAGTAAGAAAAAAATCAATTAATAGCTGATCTAAAAGTGAAAATGGCTCTCATTAAAATAACTTTTTATTACATCAAGTACATGATATTTAATGAAGACATTTCATACAAAAAAGAAAAAATAATTACCAGATACTTCAAAGCATTACATTTCCTTGTTGTTTTGAAGTAGATTGGTCCTGCTTGCCGTGCATGGTGTGGACAATGAACTTGTTGTTCATAATCCCAGGAATAATGGAGAGTTATTTCTACTGACATGGGAGGATTACATGAAAACATTAAACATTATAAATATAATTACACATTATTATATTTAAAAACATAAAATATAAGTTTACAATTTTGAAAATATAAACAATGAATCATTTTGTACAAATTCTATTCAATAAGATGAAGAACAAATTTAATACCATGTCTAAGATACTAGGCTTTTTAAATGCTGGAAGAATACATTTGCACCTGCATGTTTGTGGTATGTACCTAACTCAGTGTGAAACAATACTTAGCAAAATTCAAATGTTTTCATCTCCTTTCAAAATGTGTAAAATATATTGATTAAACATTCAACATTTAATGATGTAGTTAATTTGAAAAAAAAAAAAGAATATGATCAAATATTATCATAAGAAGAGTTTGAAGATACCAAAGAGGTAATCAGAATCCGTGTATCGAAGAACAGACAACACAATCACAGTATGGGTACCTGTGCGACGCAACTGACGTGCTTACGTAAAGTTTGTGGGCACGTTACCGTTTCCGATCATCGACTGTCCAAACCGGAAGGGTTCAATGTAAGTTTTTATGTTTATATGTGGTAGTAAACATTGCTAATGAAGACAAAAATTACCGACACCCGCTGATATAATACCTTTATACGCCAGGAAAATTTGAAACATAGCTGTTGAACGGAAATATCCTTTTTTTACACTTAAGCTTGATGTTGATGTTGCCTAAACATTGACATCATTGTTTTCTCGCTGAATTCAGCAAGGACGACCCTGATTTTTTCAAAGAAGCTTCTTCGTACAACCAATTATCGACACCCAAAGTCATGTCTCGTTCCAATTTACATTTTTTGTATAAATATAATCTTATCATTTCCAATGACTGTGGGCATTTTAATGTTACACTGTGGGCTAGGAATACGTAATACGATTAATTCACTGTGGGCTTATAACTGATATTAAAATGGAGATGTCCTGCAATCGTAGACAGTTTGAACCACGTATTGACCTCACTGGGCAATAATATAGTTGCATCACGCGTGTGCAAGTGAACTTCCTCCAACCTTGAATGCTTCAAAGAGTCATATGGAAATAGCAAATGATATACATAAGAAATATTACGTATTTGGAGTATGCAACGAACTACTATCCATAGTTTTCCTGCGTATGGTCGTAAATATATTTACAATATTGCTATACAAATGAGATCAACGCATATAAATGGTATGAAGGCATCAGATATTATCAGACTCGACTAACATTTAAACGTACAATATATCAAATGCAATGGAGATTTTATAAATGTTGACATAATTATACGAATTTGCAAACCCATCGGCTGCTCTATTTTTTTAATGGCAGAACATATTTAAGCTGAAATTTATAATCATCTTCTTAATGTGCACCAAGGGGAAATTTTCAAGTTTAAAAAACTGAAACTGTGTGAAAAAAACGGTTCTTAAAAAAGTAACAATAAAGCATTCTTTGCATACAAAAATGGACTGACACAAGACATGCATATAACCAGTCTCAGAACTCTAACTAGAGATCTGCAAGGACCTGGCATGCCATTAAAGAGTTCACAACCAAATTTTTGGCCCATAAACGAATGGGTATGGAATTAGAATAATAAACATGGGGTTCAACCAAAACCAAAGAGAATTTAGACCATATCATGTCAACCATGAGTGGCCGGTTCTATTCTGATCACCAGTTTGAATTTGACCTGTGGGCTTAGATGTTTTTAAATTCAGTTAAATAATTTAATTGTTTCACTCCCATGAAATGTTGCAACCATGGGGTGATGTGAATATGGGTCGGCGTATTTGGAATTCGTGTTCCTCGTTTTCTCGAGATCTAGTGTAGATTTAACCTTGAGGAATGTGAGCATCCAGTGCCTACCAATGGTGCACAGATTTGTCTATATTCAGTTTTCGGCTTTTCTGTTTCCATATCTTGCCAGATCTATACTTTTCAGTGAACTGTGGTCGTTATTTTCCACTTAATACAATTGTTTGTCTTATATAAACCGGGGCCGTAGCTATAATCCGACAGTCCGATAGTCCGACAGTCCGACGGTCCGACAGTCCGATAGTCCGACAAATGCTTTATTTCTTTGAAAGTTAACACTATAACATGTGTAATATGGGGTTTTTCGAAGAAATTTGCGAATGAAAATACGAGTATAAAGTTCATCGGCTACACGCTACCTGAATAAAGTCTGAAGTAGTCGCTACTAAAAAAATATACGGGATACTTACAATACCGGTTCATCACGACTTGATCCAGGTTTTTATGGAGTCCGTGTTGTTCATATATGTGTTTTTTTGAGTTCTTGTGTGGCCCTGCCAATTGTTTGACCGTCTATGATATCGTGTTTCCGATGTTCTGGACCTTTCTTTGGTGAGTAAACGGTTCGGTTTCTGGCCCCATATTACACATGTTATAGTGTTAACTTTCAAAGAAATAAAGCATTTGTCGGACTATCGGACTATCGAACCGTCGGTCTATCGGACTGTCGGACTGTCGGATTATAGGTCGGACCCCTCTAAGCCTTATAGATTATTTGATTAATGTAAGTATATTGTGTATAAATATATGACACCCTTGAAACATACATAGAACGACGATTGTTTCTGTGATTCCCCCGCACCCCCCCCCCCCCTTACCCCGAGAGAGTAGCTTTGGGTTTGTTGACATTGTGTACTCTCTGACATCCCGCATCGAAGGATGAATTCGATTATAAATCTTCATCGCCAATGTCAATTACATTGTGCATTGTGGCGGTAATATTATCTACCCTGGTGAAATGTTTACCAAAATAGGACAGTTTTTTCTTGTATTTTCAGATGATTATTTTACATGCTATTCCTAACATTTAACACATGTTGAAAGTTGTTAAATGTTTAATAACACAATAATTTATATACTTTAAAATGCATACTGTTTATAAAATATTTCTCGTTTGAAATAATTATTAAAAGAACGACCTCGACAATATTGTTTAAAATATTTGTTGTTTGAAATGAATATTTATACCAATGATATCGCGGGACAGTTTTGTTTTTCATATAGAATAACAAACACTATGGAATACATATTATACTGTTAAACTGAAACTTAGATATCACATTTAGGGCGCACAACGCGTTTCTGGAATAACCTTCATCAGGTACGCTCAAAATCGAAAGATTGGAAAGCCAAATAATTTAAAAAGTTTTTTGCGAGCAAGTACATCAAAGGGCCTAAATAGGATCGCCAAAAATCGGCTAAGGTCACCTATGCCTGAGGGAGGAGAACCTTAGTTTTAATAATACTTTCATTATTTACTTTACGTTAAGAAATAAACTACTTAGTAGTCGCTCAGCACTTGTAGCTATTGTTCTGGAGTGTGATAGTAACAGAAGTATGATCTGATTGTAGTTCATCAGCATTTAAATACCCTTTGCTAAATCACGTGTTTCCCTATCGGCGAGGTACGCCTTCTATTATGAAATGTTCCTCGAAATCGTCGAGACTTTTTTTATTAAATTGCATAAAAAATTTAATTGTTCTATTTATATTATACTGATTGTGAGGGGAAATAACCGACTTGATTCACTGGAACAGTTTCAATCTGTTAAAAAGTTTCCAGTCTTTTAGCCCCTTTTAAATTATCAGACATACATGTAGTCTAGAATTGTATGGTTTGTTTTGCTTCATTTGTTTTTCAATTCAATAAAATAAGAAAAACATGTTTTGTTACAAATAACAGTGGAATAAGGGTGTGTGAGTGATTGTTGTTTAACACACAATGAATAGCTTTATCATGGCGAGAACAAGTTACATTTCCATGCGACAATGATGATGATGTTCGCTTTGTAAAAACACAACAAGATTAGTTTTATATTTATACGGCTAGCTCACTAAAGCAACAATCCATTTTTAAATAGTTCATATTTCACAATTCTCATACATCACCACCCGACTATGGAGTGACCGTGTTTTCTTAATAAGACAGTTTGTAAGTAGATGGCGTTTACGTTTTGATAAGTAACTAATTGTTTCAGCCTATGGATAGTCATAGCTCTCTAACAGAACATAATATGATGATTCCTGACCAACAGAACATAATATGATGATTCCTGACCAACAGAACATAATATGATGATTCCTGACCAACAGAACATAATATGATGATTCCTGACCAACAGAACATAATATGATGATTCCTGACCAACAGAACATAATATGATGATTCCTGACCAACAGAACATAATATGATGATTCCTGACCAACAGAACATAATATGATGATTCCTGACCAACAGAACATAATATGATGATTCCTGACCAACAGAACATAATATGATGATTCCTGACCAACAGAACATAATATGATGATTCCTGACCAACAGAACATAATATGATGATTCCTGACCAACAGAACATAATATGATGATTCCTGACCAACAGAACATAATATGATGATTCCTGACCAACAGAACATAATATGATGATTCCTGACCAACAGAACATAATATGATGATTCCTGACCAACAGAACATAATATGATGATTCCTGACCAACAGAACATAATATGATGATTCCTGACCAACAGAACATAATATGATGATTCCTGACCAACAGAACATAATATGATGATTCCTGACCAACAGAACATAATATGATGATTCCTGACCAACAAGTCTTTGCTCTTACTCCTTAAGTGAAGACCGATAAGGACCATGAAAAGTTGTTTTAATACCTTACGAAATGACATATACGTCCAAAATAGTGTGTTAAACCAGTGTGGTTAAAGAGAATACGGGGTGATCCATTCAACTTGTATATATACTGTTTACATGTATATCTTTAAAACAAAATCTCATCATCCGTTTTTAAGACGTATCTTCACATGATTTTGAAAAAAATGCTGAATATTGCTATTTCATTCCCCAGGGCGATGTCAAAAGCGGATTTCAATAAAAATTGTAACCACACCCCCCTACTTTTCATAGAAGTGTTTGTACCTCGCCAAGAAAGTGAGCTGTCATTAATTTGTATGTTATGGTATCAATTTCGCCTCTTTCTACGATATTCTTTAGATTGTTTAACTGTTCCACAGTGTGGCATATTGTGCTTTTCGTTTTATTAGTTTTGTCACACATTGTTTGACTTACTTAACCTGAGAAAATTCTCCGTTCTTTTGTAATATTGTTCATTTTAAAAATATAGCAATCAATTGTTGTATTAATTGTTTACCCTCTCCAAAGTCTGCTTTTTCTGTGCAATGAGTATTTGTGATTCCCATGATCACATACAGCTAATGTTAAAACATCTTTGATATTAATTACACCTTATATAAGAATGCTGGATTCTGATTGGTTAATAGCCGTGATATTTGTTTACAAATTCAGGCCTTGCATTGTGAATTTACAGAATTTTTTCTTCATGTAGGTGTATTTGCATAAGATTTAACTTTTTTACATGGTATTTGCAAAATCGTATTTGCCGTTTTTACCCTTCACCGAGACGCTTGTAACAAAATTTGCTAAATGTTATCAGTTGTACGTTTTATGTAGCATCATTCGGTAGAATTAAACAGATACATCATGTTAGGTTCTGAAAACGACAAACAAAAGGTATTATTTATTTAGCCAGTGTTCTAAATAATATTCGGTGTAATTAAACAGATATATCATGCTTAGGAGGGGTATTTGCGAAAAATACCAGTCTTGAGACTAAATTTCACTCATTCGGCTAGGGAAATTTTTCGTCTCTCGACTGGTATTTTTCGCAAATACCCCTCCCAAACATGATATATCTGTATAATATATAATAATCTGTCCAGTTAGATTTATATATTTTTATATTTGATTTTGGTACTGTTCCGACAGTGTGGAATTTTTTGTTTTTCGCTTTATTAATTTTGTCATGTCTACCTTTTTAACGTACTTAACCCGAAAACATTCTCCGTTCTTTTGTACAAGATTCAACCGAGTTTACAAATAAATTGCTTATAATTATGAATTCTATCTTTATCTAGACATTTAAAAAGATTTAAATTATGTCTCTTTAAGTACTAACCAACAGGTCCACGTCAGTGTTATATTGCAGTAAATCACATGACCATTTAGCTTCCTCATTTACAGTTTTTCCTGATTTGGTGACTTTACATCAAAGACTTTATTGGCAGCTATTTTCAGGTATTTTAAGTTGTTATTATATTGTTATGTCACACATTAATTAGTTTAGTTACCATGTTAATGAGTCAGGTATCTAGAAATCTATTTCAACTGCATTAATAAGTCCTCGTCGCATTGTGAATTGTTAGAACCCCCCCCCCCCCCCCCCCCCACACACACACACTCATATATCTAATGTGGTGTGCATGACACTTGTCTTGAATAGCCTTAAACGAAACTGTGTAAATGCATTCGTGTCCTATAATATCATGCCATTCCTCCTGGTTAACCACATATCTCTGTCGTCCAAATAAAATTATGTTATTTCATTTCTGTTATAATTATTCAATTTTTTAGATCATTGTTAAATTGGCGAATTCTCTGTACCATTGTTTAACTATGGTTTTATGAGAAATAAAGAGTCAACGCACTGGCAATGCAAAGAAACGTCTTTGGGAGCAAGGACACCGAAAGTTCTAAGCAGGAACTGTTAATACCAAACATAGATAACACAACACAACACAAACATGTATTTCTGAATTTGTTACATTTACTACGGAACAGGCTGTGAATAATGACGAAAGGAACAGTTGTACACTCTTGAAAACTAGAGCGTGGAACTCTATTATGTTCTAAAGGCTGGGTCAAAACTCAATAGATTGAATAAGGTTAACACATTTAAGCGAAAACGCAGGTGCTTACACATCCTTGTGTCACCCTCTTTTTTCCCCTATATACGCACAAAAAGAAAGTTCGTCACTGCAATCGGATGACAAATATAGTCCTCATGCATTGGTTGGAATGTAATCAAATATAAGGACACTTGCCAAATTCAAAGCTTTGGCTGTGCATTTTGTAGGTAAGACAACCATGGATATAAACATAACTCTTAACTTATTCTTGAAATAATATTAATTGTGAAAAAGAAGCAAAGCTATTAGATGTCACCGTTGATGTGAATTACAATCTAACAGTCATATCTCAAATATTTTCAAAAAAGAATCAAGGTAATTAATTGTACTAACAATACTATGTAAATACTTAAACAGACTATAACTATGTAAATACTTAAACAGACTATAGCTATGTAAATACTTAAACAGACTATAACTATGTAAATACTTAAACAGACTATAGCTATGTAAATACTTAAACAGACTATAACTATGTAAATACTTAAACATACTATAACTATGTAAATACTTAAACAGACTATAACTATGTAAATACTTAAACAGACTATAACTATGTAAATACTTAAACAGACTATAACTATGTAAATACTTAAACAGACTATAACTATGTAAATACTTAAACAGACTATAACTATGTAAATACTTAAACAGACTATAACTATGTAAATACTTAAACAGACTATAACTATGTAAATACTTAAACAGACTATAACTATGTAAATACTTAAACAGACTATAACAATTAACTCTTTCTTTCTTTCTTAATTTACCCATCCCCTCTTTTCCTTTAATCATGACACTTTTGCAGTGAAAGCAACACCTAATAAAAATCCATTTATATAAGAAGACCAAAATAGTTCATAGGATGATCTGCTAGTAAAATCAACCCTTCAATCCCTCAAATTATGAAGATCAAGAACAATGGCTATTGAGGTGTATAGAATAATAAATAAAATCCCTCATATTTATACATTAATTATTCTTTTAGGTAATCAAAAGCTAGAAGAAGTCCCATCAGTTAAAACTACAAGGTATGTAATCAGATCTTTTTAGATTTTTCGCTTCTCAGCTTTGTATCGAGCTGCTAAGCCACTTTTAACTTCAAACAACATTCAACCAATTCAAGCATTTAATAAATTACTGGAATGGCAGCTCGTGTAACTCCAATGCGTGTGCATGAGTTTGGTATTGTTTTATGTGTTTATTTTAAGCATACTTAATTTTGACTGCAATTGTTAGTTGTGTAGTGGTTTGGTTTTGTATGTGTTCATTGTTTTATTATCATTTTGCTAGATGCCTTTTATGTGCGTGTCTTTGTGTGGGAGATGAGGTGGCTCAACTGGATTAAACGGATCAAATAGTTCCGCCATGATCAAGAAATTAATACACAAAAGAATTAAAATAAATGTTTAAAAAATGTTTAACAAATAAAATAAAACTTTTGTTTTCTCTTTATCTGTTGATTTCTCTTGGTTTAGATGTCTACCTATTTTAAGGTCGGCAGTTGGCACGTTTGTTTTGGTGTCTACCTATTTTAAGATAAGCAGTTGGCACGTTTGTTTTGGTGTCTATCTATTTTAAGATCGGCAGTCGGCACTTTTGTTTTGGTGTCTACCTATTTTAAGGTCGACAGTTGGCACGTTTGTTTTGGTGTCTACCTATTTTAAGATGGCAGTTGGCACGTTTGTTTTGGTGACTACCTATTTTAAGGTCGGCAGTTGGCACGTTTGTTTTGGTGTCTACATATTTTAAGATCGGCAGTCGGCACTTTTGTTTTGGTGTCTACCTACTTTAAGGTCGACAGTTGGCACGTTTGTTTTGGTGTCTACCTATTTTAAGATCGGCAGTCGGCACTTTTGTTTTGATGTCTACCTATTTTAAGGTCGACAGTTGGCACGTTTGTTTTGGTGTCTACCTATTTTAAGATCGGCAGTTGGCACTTTTGTTTTGGTGTCTACCTATTTTAAGGTCGGTAGTTGGTACGTTTGTTTTGGTGTCTACCTATTTTAAGGTCGGCAGTTGGTACGTTTGTTTTGGTGTCTACCTATTTTAAGATCGGCAGTTGGCACTATTTTTTTGTGTCTACCTTCTTTAGAATCGGCAGTTGGCACTTTTATTTTGGTGTCTACCTATTTTAAGGTCGACAGTTGGCACTTTTGTTTTGGTGTCTACCTATTTTAAGGTCGGCAGTCGGCACTTTTGTTTCGATGTCTACCTATCTTAAGATCGGCAGTCGGCACTTTTGTTTTGATGTCTACCTATTTTAAGGTCGACAGTTGGCACTTTTGTTTTGGTGTCTACCTATTTTAAAATCGGCAGTCGGCACTTTTGTTTTGGTGTCTACCTATTTTAAGATCGTCAGTCGGCACTTTTGTTTTGGTGTCTACCTATTTTAAGGTCGACAGTTGGCACGTTTGTTTTGGTGTCTACGTATTTCAAGATCAGCAGTTGGCACGTTTGTTTTGATGTCTACCTATTTGAAGATCGGCAGTCGGCACATTTGTTTTGGTGTCTACCTATTTTAAGATCGGCAGTTGGCACTTGTGTTTTGGTGTCTACCTATTTTAAGGTCGGCAGTTGGCACGTTTGTTTTGGTGTCTACCTATTTTAAGATCAGCAGTTGGTACGTTTGTTTTGGTGTCTACCTATTTTAAGATCGGCAGTCGGCACTTATGTTTTGGTGTCTACCTATTTTAAGGTCGACAGTTGGCACGTTTGTTTTGGTGTCTACCTATTTTAAGATCGGCAGTCGGCATGTTTGTTTTGGTGACTACCTATTTTAAGGTCGGCAGTTGGCACGTTTGTTTTGGTGTCTACCTGTTTTAAGATCAGCAGTTGGCACGTTTGTTTTGGTGTCTACATATTTTAAGGTCGGCAGTCGGCACTTTTGTTTTGGTGTCTACCTATTTTAAGGTCGACAGTTGGCACGTTTGTTTTGGTGACTACCTATTTTAAGATCGGCAGTTGGCAAGTTTGTTTTGGTGCCTACCTATTTTAAGGTCGACAGTTGGCACGTTTGTTTTGGTGTCTACCTATTTTAAGATCGGCAGTCGGCATGTTTGTTTTGGTGACTACCTATTTTAAGGTCGGCAGTTGGCACGTTTGTTTTGGTGTCTACCTGTTTTAAGATCAGCAGTTGGCACGTTTGTTTTGGTGTCTACATATTTTAAGGTCGGCAGTCGGCACTTTTGTTTTGGTGTCTACCTATTTTAAGGTCGACAGTTGGCACGTTTGTTTTGGTGACTACCTATTTTAAGATCGGCAGTTGGCAAGTTTGTTTTGGTGCCTACCTATTTTAAGGTCGACAGTTGGCACGTTTGTTTTGGTGTCTACCTATTTTAAGATCGGCAGTCGGCACTTTTGTTTTGATATCTACCTATTTTAAGGTCGGTAGTTGGTACGTTTGTTTTGGTGTCTATCTATTTTAAGGTCGGCAGTTGGTACGTTTGTTTTGGTGTCTACCTATTTTAAGATCGCAGTTGGCACTATTTTTTACTGTCTACCTTCTTTAGAATCGGCAGTTGGCACTTTTATTTTGGTGTCTACCTATTTTAAGGTCGACAGTTGGCACTTTTGTTTTGGTGTCTACCTATTTTAAGGTCGGCAGTCGGCACTTTTGTTTCGATGTCTACCTATTTTAAGATCGGCAGTCGGCACTTTTGTTTTGATGTCTACCTATTTTAAGGTCGACAGTTGGCACTTTTGTTTTGGTGTCTACCTATTTTAAGATCGGCAGTCGGCACTTTTGTTTTGGTGTCTACCTAATTTAAGATCGGCAGTCGGCACTTTTGTTTTGGTGTCTACCTATTTTAAGGTCGACAGTTGGCACGTTTGTTTTGGTGTCTACGTATTTCAAGATCAGCAGTTGGCACGTTTGTTTTGATGTCTACATATTTTAAGATCGGCAGTCGGCACCTTTGTTTTGGTGTCTACCTATTTTAAGGTCGACAGTTGGCACTTTTTTTGGGTGTCTACCTATTTTAAGGTCGGCAGTTGGCACGTTTGTTTTGGTGTCTACCTATTTTATGATCGGCAATCGGCACTTTTGTTTTGGTGTCTACCTATTTTAAGGTCGACAGTTGCCACGTTTGTTTTGGTGTCTACCTATTTTAAGGTCGGCAGTCGGCACTTGTGTTTTGGTGTCTACCTATTTTAAGGTCGGCAGTTGGCACCTTTGTTTTGGTGTCTACCTATTTTAAGATAAGCAGTTGGCACGTTTGTTTTGGTGTCTACCTATTTTAAGATCGGCAGTCGGCACTTTTGTTTTGGTGTCTACCTATTTTAAGGTCGACAGTTGACACGTTTGTTTTGGTGTCTACCTATATTAAGATCGGCAGTCGGCACTTTTGTTTTGGTGTCTACCTATTTTAAGGTCGGTAGTTCGTACGTTTGTTTTGGTGTCTACCTATTTTAAGATCGGCAGTTGGCACTTTTTTTTTGTGTCTACCTTCTTTAGAATCGGCAGTTGGCACATTTATTTTGGTGTCTACCTATTTTAAGGTCGACAGTTGGCACTTTTGTTTTGGTGTCTACCTATTTTAAGGTCGGCAGTCGGCACTTTTGTTTCGATGTCTACCTATTTTAAGATCGGCAGTCGGCACTTTTGTTTTGGTGTCTACCTATTTTAAAATCGGCAGTCGGCACTTTTGTTTTGGTGTCTACCTAATTTAAGATAGGCAGTCGGCACTTTTGTTTTGGTGTCTACCTATTTTAAGGTCGACAGTTGGCACGTTTGTTTTGGTGTCTACGTATTTCAAGATCAGCAGTTGGCACGTTTGTTTTGATGTCTACCTATTTTAAGATCGGCAGTCGGCACATTTGTTTTGGTGTCTACCTATTTTAAAGTCGACAGTTGGCACTTTTTTTGGTGTCTACCTATTTTAAGGTCGGCAGTTGGCACTTTTGTTTTGGTGTCTACCTATTTTAAGGTCGACAGTTAGCACTTTTGTTTTGGTGTCTACCTATTTTAAGATCGACAGTTGGCACTTTTGTTTTGGTGTCTACATATTTTAAGATCGGCAGTCGGCACATTTGTTTTGGTGTCTACCTATTATAAGGTCGACAGTTGGCACTTTTTTTTGGTGTCTACCTATTTTAAGGTCGGCAGTTGGCACGTTTGTTTTGGTGTCTACCTATTTTATGATCGGCAATCGGCACTTTTGTTTTGGTGTCTACCTATTTTAAGGTCGACAGTTAGCACGTTTGTTTTGATGTCTACCTATTTTAAGGTCGGCAGTCGGCACTTGTGTTTTGGTGTCTACCTATTTTAAGGTCGGCAGTTGGCACGTTTGTTTTGGTGTCTACCTATTTTAAGATCAGCAGTTCGCACGTTTGTTTTGGTGTCTACCTATTTTAAGATCGGCAGTCGGCACTTTTGTTTTGGTGTCTACCTATTTTAAGGTCGGCAGTTGGTACGTTTGTTATGGTGTCTACCTATTTTAAGATCGGCAGTTGGCACTTTTTTTTGTGTCTACCTTCTTTAGAATCGGCAGTTGGCACTTTTATTTTGGTGTCTACCTATTTTAAGGTCGACAGTTGGCACTTTTGTTTTGGTGTCTACCTATTTTAAGGTCGGCAGTCGGCACTTTTGTTTCGATGTCTACCTATTTTAAGATCGGCAGTCGGCACTTTTGTTTTGATGTCTACCTATTTTAAGATCGTCAGTCGGCACTTTTGTTTTGGTGTCTACCTATTTTAAAATCGGCAGTCGACACTTTTGTTTTGGTGTCTACCTATTTTAAGGTCGACAGTTGGCACGTTTGTTTTGGTGTCTACGTATTTCAAGATCAGCAGTTGGCACGTTTGTTTTGATGTCTACCTATTTTAAGATCGGCAGTCGGCACATTTGTTTTGGTGTCTACCTATTTTAAGGTCGACAGTTGGCACCTTTTTTTGGTGTCTACCTATTTTAAGGTCGGCAGTTGGCACGTTTGTTTTGGTGTCTACCTATTTTATGATCGGCAATCGGCACTTTTGTTTTGGTGTCTACCTATTTTAAGGTCGACAGTTGGCACCTTTGTTTTGGTGTCTACCAATTTTAAGGTCGGTAATCGGCACTTTTGTTTTGATGTCTACCTATTTTAAGGTCGGCAGTTGGCACTTTTGTTTTGGTGTCTACCTATTTTAAGATCGGCAGTCGGCACTTTTGTTTTGGTGTCTACCTATTTTAAGGTAGACAGTTAGCACTTTTGTTTTGGTGTCTACCTATTTTAAGGTCGACAGTTGGCACGTTTGTTTTGGTGTCTACCTATTTTAAGATCGGCAGTCGGCACTTTTGTTTCGATGTCTACCTATTTTAAGATCGTCAGTCGGCACTTTTGTTTTGATGTCTACCTATTTTAAGGTCGGCAGTTGGCACTTTTGTTTTGGTTTCTACCTATTTTAAGATCGGCAATCGGCACTTTTGTTTTGATGTCTACCTATTTTAAGATCGACAGTTGGCACTTTTGTTTTGGTGTCTACCTATTTTAAAGTCGGCAGTTGGTACGTTTGTTTTGGTATTTACCTATTTTAAGATCTGCACTCGGCACTTTTGTTTCGATGTCTACCTATTTTAAGATCGGCAGTCGGCACTTTTGTTTTGATGTCTACCTATTTTAAGGTCGGCAGTTGGCACTTTTGTTTTGGTGTCTACCTATTTTAAGGTCGGCAGTTGGCACGTTTGTTTTGGTGTCTACCTATTTTAAGATCGGTAGTTGGCACGTATGTTTTGGTATCTACCTATTTTAAAGTCGACAGTTGGCACTTTTGTTTTAGTGTCTACCTATTTTAAGGTCGACAGTTAGCACTTTTGTTTTGGTGTCTACCTATTTTAAGATCGGCAGTCGGCACATTTGTTTTGGTGTCTACCTATTTTAAGGTCGACAGTTGGCACTTTTTTTTGGTGTCTACCTATTTTAAGGTCGGCAGTTGGCACGTTTGTTTTGGTGTCTACCTATTTTATGATCGGCAATCGGCACTTTTGTTTTGGTGTCTACCTATTTTAAGGTCGACAGTTAGCACGTTTGTTTTGATGTCTACCTATTTTAAGGTCGGCAGTCGGCACTTGTGTTTTGGTGTCTACCTATTTTAAGGTCGGCAGTTGGCACGTTTGTTTTGGTGTCTACCTATTTTAAGATCAGCAGTTCGCACGTTTGTTTTGGTGTCTACCTATTTTAAGATCGGCAGTCGGCACTTTTGTTTTGGTGTCTACCTATTTTAAGGTCGACAATTGACACGTTTGTTTTAGTGTCTACCTATTTTAAAATCGGCAGTTGGCACTTTTGTTTTGGTGTCTACCTATTTTAAGGTCGACAGTTGGTACGTTTGTTATGGTGTCTACCTATTTTAAGATCGGCAGTTGGCACTTTTTTTTGTGTCTACCTTCTTTAGAATCGGCAGTTGGCACTTTTATTTTGGTGTCTACCTATTTTAAGGTCGACAGTTGGCACTTTTGTTTTGGTGCCTACCTATTTTAAGATCGGCAGTCGGCACGTTTGTTTTGGTGTCTACCTATTTTAAGATCGGCAGTTGGCACGTTTGTTTTGGTGTCTACCTATTTTAAGATCGGCAGTCGGCACTTTTGTTTTGATGTCTACCTATTTTAAGATCGTCAGTCGGCACTTTTGCTTTGGTGTCTACCTATTTTAAAATCGCCAGTCGGCACGTTTGTTTTGGTGTCTACCTAATTTAAGATCGGGAGTCGGCACTTTTGTTTTGGTTTCTACCTATTTTAAGGTCGACAGTTGGCACGTTTGTTTTGGTGTCTACGTATTTCAAAATCAGCAGTTGGCACGTTTGTTTTGATGTCTACCTATTTTAAGATCGGCAGTCGGCACATTTGTTTTGGTGTCTACCTATTTTAAGGTCGACAGTTGGCACTTTTTTTTGGTGTCTACCTATTTTAAGGTCGGCAGTTGGCACGTTTGTTTTGGTGTCTACCTATTTTAAGATGGCAGTTGGCACGTTTGTTTTGGTGACTACCTATTTTAAGGTCGGCAGTTGGCACGTTTGTTTTGGTGTCTACATATTTTAAGATCGGCAGTCGGCACTTTTGTTTTGGTGTCTACCTACTTTAAGGTCGACAGTTGGCACGTTTGTTTTGGTGTCTACCTATTTTAAGATCGGCAGTCGGCACTTTTGTTTTGATGTCTACCTATTTTAAGGTCGACAGTTGGCACGTTTGTTTTGGTGTCTACCTATTTTAAGATCGGCAGTTGGCACTTTTGTTTTGGTGTCTACCTATTTTAAGGTCGGTAGTTGGTACGTTTGTTTTGGTGTCTACCTATTTTAAGGTCGGCAGTTGGTACGTTTGTTTTGGTGTCTACCTATTTTAAGATCGGCAGTTGGCACTATTTTTTTGTGTCTACCTTCTTTAGAATCGGCAGTTGGCACTTTTATTTTGGTGTCTACCTATTTTAAGGTCGGCAGTCGGCACTTTTGTTTCGATGTCTACCTATTTTAAGATCGGCAGTCGGCACTTTTGTTTTGATGTCTACCTATTTTAAGATCGTCAGTCGGCACTTTTGTTTTGGTGTCTACCTATTTTAAAATCGGCAGTCGACACTTTTGTTTTGGTGTCTACCTATTTTAAGGTCGACAGTTGGCACGTTTTTTTTTGGTGTCTACGTATTTCAAGATCAGCAGTTGGCACGTTTGTTTTGATGTCTACCTATTTTAAGATCGGCAGTCGGCACATTTGTTTTGGTGTCTACCTATTTTAAGGTCGACAGTTGGCACCTTTTTTTGGTGTCTACCTATTTTAAGGTCGGCAGTTGGCACGTTTGTTTTGGTGTCTACCTATTTTATGATCGGCAATCGGCACTTTTGTTTTGGTGTCTACCTATTTTAAGGTCGACAGTTGGCACCTTTGTTTTGGTGTCTACCAATTTTAAGGTCGGTAATCGGCACTTTTGTTTTGATGTCTACCTATTTTAAGGTCGGCAGTTGGCACTTTTGTTTTGGTGTCTACCTATTTTAAGATCGGCAGTCGGCACTTTTGTTTTGGTGTCTACCTATTTTAAGGTCGACAGTTAGCACTTTTGTTTTGGTGTCTACCTATTTTAAGGTCGACAGTTGGCACGTTTGTTTTGGTGTCTACCTATTTTAAGATCGGCAGTCGGCACTTTTGTTTCGATGTCTACCTATTTTAAGATCGTCAGTCGGCACTTTTGTTTTGATGTCTACCTATTTTAAGGTCGGCAGTTGGCACTTTTGTTTTGGTTTCTACCTATTTTAAGATCGGCAATCGGCACTTTTGTTTTGATGTCTACCTATTTTAAGATCGACAGTTGGCACTTTTGTTTTGGTGTCTACCTATTTTAAAGTCGGCAGTTGGTACGTTTGTTTTGGTATTTACCTATTTTAAGATCTGCACTCGGCACTTTTGTTTCGATGTCTACCTATTTTAAGATCGGCAGTCGGCACTTTTGTTTTGATGTCTACCTATTTTAAGGTCGGCAGTTGACACTTTTGTTTTGGTGTCTACCTATTTTAAGGTCGGCAGTTGGCACGTTTGTTTTGGTGTCTACCTATTTTAAGATCGGCAGTTGGCACGTATGTTTTGGTATCTACCTATTTTAAAGTCGACAGTTGGCACTTTTGTTTTAGTGTCTACCTATTTTAAGGTCGGCAGTTGGCACGTTTGTTTTGGTGTCTACCTATTTTAAGGTCGACAGTTAGCACTTTTGTTTTGGTGTCTACCTATTTTAAGATCGGCAGTCGGCACATTTGTTTTGGTGTCTACCTATTTTAAGGTCGACAGTTGGCACTTTTTTTTGGTGTCTACCTATTTTAAGGTCGGCAGTTGGCACGTTTGTTTTGGTGTCTACCTATTTTATGATCGGCAATCGGCACTTTTGTTTTGGTGTCTACCTATTTTAAGGTCGACAGTTAGCACGTTTGTTTTGATGTCTACCTATTTTAAGGTCGGCAGTCGGCACTTGTGTTTTGGTGTCTACCTATTTTAAGGTCGGCAGTCGGCACTTTTGTTTTGGTGTCTACCTATTTTAAGGTCGGCAGTTGGCACGTTTGTTTTGGTGTCTACCTATTTTAAGATCAGCAGTTCGGACGTTTGTTTTGGTGTCTACCTATTTTAAGATCGGCAGTCGGCACTTTTGTTTTGGTGTCTACCTATTTTAAGGTCGACAATTGACACGTTTGTTTTAGTGTCTACCTATTTTAAAATCGGCAGTCGGCACTTTTGTTTTGGTGTCTACCTATTTTAAGGTCGACGGTTGGTACGTTTGTTATGGTGTCTACCTATTTTAAGATCGGCAGTTGGCACTTTTTTTTGTGTCTACCTTCTTTAGAATCGGCAGTTGGCACTTTTATTTTGGTGTCTACCTATTTTAAGGTCGACAGTTGGCACTTTTGTTTTGGTGCCCACCTATTTTAAGATCGGCAGTCGGCACGTTTGTTTTGGTGTCTACCTATTTTAAGATCGGCAGTTGGCACGTTTGTTTTGGTGTCTACCTATTTTAAGATCGGCAGTCGGCACTTTTGTTTTGATGTCTACCTATTTTAAGATCGTCAGTCGGCACTTTTGCTTTGGTGTCTACCTATTTTAAAATCGGCAGTCGGCACTTTTGTTTTGGTGTCTACCTAATTTAAGATCGGGAGTCGGCACTTTTGTTTTGGTTTCTACCTATTTTAAGGTCGACAGTTGGCACGTTTGTTTTGGTGTCTACGTATTTCAAAATCAGCAGTTGGCACGTTTGTTTTGATGTCTACCTATTTTAAGATCGGCAGTCGGCACATTTGTTTTGGTGTCTACCTATTTTAAGGTCGACAGTTGGCACTTTTTTTTGGTGTCTACCTATTTTAAGGTCGGCAGTTGGCACGTTTGTTTTGGTGTCTACCTATTTTAAGATGGCAGTTGGCACGTTTGTTTTGGTGACTACCTATTTTAAGGTCGGCAGTTGGCACGTTTGTTTTGGTGTCTACATATTTTAAGATCGGCAGTCGGCACTTTTGTTTTGGTGTCTACCTACTTTAAGGTCGACAGTTGGCACGTTTGTTTTGGTGTCTACCTATTTTAAGATCGGCAGTCGGCACTTTTGTTTTGATGTCTACCTATTTTAAGGTCGACAGTTGGCACGTTTGTTTTGGTGTCTACCTATTTTAAGATCGGCAGTTGGCACTTTTGTTTTGGTGTCTATCTATTTTAAGGTCGGTAGTTGGTACGTTTGTTTTGGTGTCTACCTATTTTAAGGTCGGCAGTTGGTACGTTTGTTTTGGTGTCTACCTATTTTAAGATCGGCAGTTGGCACTATTTTTTTGTGTCTACCTTCTTTAGAATCGGCAGTTGGCACTTTTATTTTGGTGTCTACCTATTTTAAGGTCGACAGTTGGCACTTTTCTTTTGGTGTCTACCTATTTTAAGGTCGGCAGTCGGCACTTTTGTTTCGATGTCTACCTATCTTAAGATCGGCAGTCGGCACTTTTGTTTTGATGTCTACCTATTTTAAGGTCGACAGTTGGCACTTTTGTTTTGGTGTCTACCTATTTTAAAATCGGCAGTCGGCACTTTTGTTTTGGTGTCTACCTATTTTAAGATCGTCAGTCGGCACTTTTGTTTTGGTGTCTACCTATTTTAAGGTCGACAGTTGGCACGTTTGTTTTGGTGTCTACGTATTTCAAGATCAGCAGTTGGCACGTTTGTTTTGATGTCTACCTATTTGAAGATCGGCAGTCGGCACATTTGTTTTGGTGTCTACCTATTTTAAGATCGACAGTTGGCACTTGTGTTTTGGTGTCTACCTATTTTAAGATCGACAGTTGGCACTTGTGTTTTGGTGTCTACCTATTTTAAGATCGACAGTTGGCACGTTTGTTTTGGTGTCTACCTATTTTAAGATCGACAGTTGGCACTTGTGTTTTGGTGTCTACCTATTTTAAGATCAGCAGTTGGTACGTTTGTTTTGGTGTCTACCTATTTTAAGATCGGCATTCGGCACTTATGTTTTGGTGTCTACCTATTTTAAGGTCGACAGTTGGCACGTTTGTTTTGGTGTCTACCTATTTTAAGATCGGCAGTCGGCATGTTTGTTTTGGTGACTACCTATTTTAAGGTCGGCAGTTGGCACGTTTGTTTTGGTGTCTACCTGTTTTAAGATCAGCAGTTGGCACGTTTGTTTTGGTGTCTACATATTTTAAGGTCGGCAGTCGGCACTTTTGTTTTGGTGTCTACCTATTTTAAGGTCGACAGTTGGCACGTTTGTTTTGGTGACTACCTATTTTAAGATCGGCAGTTGGCAAGTTTGTTTTGGTGCCTACCTATTTTAAGGTCGACAGTTGGCACGTTTGTTTTGGTGTCTACCTATTTTAAGATCGGCAATCGGCACTTTTGTTTTGATATCTACCTATTTTAAGGTCGGTAGTTGGTACGTTTGTTTTGGTGTCTACCTATTTTAAGGTCGGCAGTTGGTACGTTTGTTTTGGTGTCTACCTATTTTAAGATCGCAGTTGGCACTATTTTTTAGTGTCTACCTTCTTTAGAATCGGCAGTTGGCACTTTTATTTTGGTGTCTACCTATTTTAAGGTCGACAGTTGGCACTTTTGTTTTGGTGTCTACCTATTTTAAGGTCGGCAGTCGGCACTTTTGTTTCGATGTCTACCTATTTTAAGATCGGCAGTCGGCACTTTTGTTTTGATGTCTATCTATTTTAAGGTCGACAGTTGGCACTTTTGTTTTGGTGTCTACCTATTTTAAGATCGGCAGTCGGCACTTTTGTTTTGGTGTCTACCTAATTTAAGATCGGCAGTCGGCACTTTTGTTTTGGTGTCTACCTATTTTAAGGTCGACAGTTGGCACGTTTGTTTTGGTGTCTACGTATTTCAAGATCAGCAGTTGGCACGTTTGTTTTGATGTCTACATATTTTAAGATCGGCAGTCGGCACCTTTGTTTTGGTGTCTACCTATTTTAAGGTCGACAGTTGGCACTTTTTTTTGGTGTCTACCTATTTTAAGGTCGGCAGTTGGCACGTTTGTTTTGGTGTCTACCTATTTTATGATCGGCAATCGGCACTTTTGTTTTGGTGTCTACCTATTTTAAGGTCGACAGTTGCCACGTTTGTTTTGGTGTCTACCTATTTTAAGGTCGGCAGTCGGCACTTATGTTTTGGTGTCTACCTATTTTAAGGTCGGCAGTTGGCACCTTTGTTTTGGTGTCTACCTATTTTAAGATAAGCAGTTGGCACGTTTGTTTTGGTGTCTACCTATTTTAAGATCGGCAGTCGGCACTTTTGTTTTGGTGTCTACCTATTTTAAGGTCGACAGTTGACACGTTTGTTTTGGTGTCTACCTATATTAAGATCGGCAGTCGGCACTTTTGTTTTGGTGTCTACCTATTTTAAGGTCGGTAGTTGGTACGTTTGTTTTGGTGTCTACCTATTTTAAGATCGGCAGTTGGCACTTTTTTTTTGTGTCTACCTTCTTTAGAATCGGCAGTTGGCACATTTATTTTGGTGTCTACCTATTTTAAGGTCGACAGTTGGCACTTTTGTTTTGGTGTCTACCTATTTTAAGGTCGGCAGTCGGCACTTTTGTTTCGATGTCTACCTATTTTAAGATCGGCAGTCGGCACTTTTGTTTTGGTGTCTACCTATTTTAAAATCGGCAGTCGACACTTTTGTTTTGGTGTCTACCTATTTTAAGGTCGACAGTTGGCACGTTTGTTTTGGTGTCTACGTATTTCAAGATCAGCAGTTGGCACGTTTGTTTTGATGTCTACCTATTTTAAGATCGGCAGTCGGCACATTTGTTTTGGTGTCTACCTATTTTAAAGTCGACAGTTGGCACTTTTTTGGGTGTCTACCTATTTTAAGGTCGGCAGTTGGCACTTTTGTTTTGGTGTCTACCTATTTTAAGGTCGACAGTTAGCACTTTTGTTTTGGTGTCTACCTATTTTAAGATCGACAGTTGGCACTTTTGTTTTGGTGTCTACATATTTTAAGATCGGCAGTCGGCACATTTGTTTTGGTGTCTACCTATTTTAAGGTCGACAGTTGGCACTTTTTTTTGGTGTCTACCTATTTTAAGGTCGGCAGTTGGCACGTTTGTTTTGGTGTCTACCTATTTTATGATCGGCAATCGGCACTTTTGTTTTGGTGTCTACCTATTTTAAGGTCGACAGTTAGCACGTTTGTTTTGATGTCTACCTATTTTAAGGTCGGCAGTCGGCACTTGTGTTTTGGTGTCTACCTATTTTAAGGTCGGCAGTTGGCACGTTTGTTTTGGTGTCTACCTATTTTAAGATCAGCAGTTCGCACGTTTTTTTTGGTGTCTACCTATTTTAAGATCGGCAGTCGGCACTTTTGTTTTGGTGTCTACCTATTTTAAGGTCGACAATTGACACGTTTGTTTTAGTGTCTACCTATTTTAAAATCGGCAGTCGGCACTTTTGTTTTGGTGTCTACCTATTTTAAGGTCGGCAGTTGGTACGTTTGTTATGGTGTCTACCTATTTTAAGATCGGCAGTTGGCACTTTTTTTTGTGTCTACCTTCTTTAGAATCGGCAGTTGGCACTTTTATTTTGGTGTCTACCTATTTTAAGATCGGCAGTCGGCACTTTTGTTTCGATGTCTACCTATTTTAAGATCGGCAGTCGGCACTTTTGTTTCGATGTCTACCTATTTTAAGATCGTCAGTCGGCACTTTTGTTTTGGTGTCTACCTATTTTAAAATCGGCAGTCGACACTTTTGTTTTGGTGTCTACCTATTTTAAGGTCGACAGTTGGCACGTTTGTTTTGGTGTCTACGTATTTCAAGATCAGCAGTTGGCACGTTTGTTTTGATGTCTACCTATTTTAAGGTCGACAGTTGGTACCTTTTTTTGGTGTCTACCTATTTTAAGGTCGGCAGTTGGCACGTTTGTTTTGGTGTCTACCTATTTTATGATCGGCAATCGGCACTTTTGTTTTGGTGTCTACCTATTTTAAGGTCGACAGTTAGCACTTTTGTTTTGGTGTCTACCAATTTTAAGGTCGGTAATCGGCACTTTTGTTTTGATGTCTACCTATTTTAAGGTCGGCAGTTGGCACTTTTGTTTTGGTGTCTACCTATTTTAAGATCGGCAGTCGGCACTTTTGTTTTGGTGTCTACCTATTTTAAGGTCGACAGTTAGCACTTTTGTTTTGGTGTCTACCTATTTTAAGGTCGACAGTTGGCACGTTTGTTTTGGTGTCTACCTATTTTAAGATCGGCAGTCGGCACTTTTGTTTCGATGTCTACCTATTTTAAGATCGTCAGTCGGCACTTTTGTTTTGATGTCTACCTATTTTAAGGTCGGCAGTTGGCACTTTTGTTTTGGTTTCTACCTATTTTAAGATCGGCAATCGGCACTTTTGTTTTGATGTCTACCTATTTTAAGATCGACAGTTGGCACTTTTGTTTTGGTGTCTACCTATTTTAAAGTCGGCAGTTGGTACGTTTGTTTTGGTATTTACCTATTTTAAGATCTGCACTCGGCACTTTTGTTTCGATGTCTACCTATTTTAAGATCGGCAGTCGGCACTTTTGTTTTGATGTCTACCTATTTTAAGGTCGGCAGTTGGCACTTTTGTTTTGGTGTCTACCTATTTTAAGGTCGGCAGTTGGCACGTTTGTTTTGGTGTCTACCTATTTTAAGATCGGCAGTTGGCACGTATGTTTTGGTATCTACCTATTTTAAAGTCGACAGTTGGCACTTTTGTTTTAGTGTCTACCTATTTTAAGGTCGGCAGTTGGCACGTTTGTTTTGGTGTCTACCTATTTTAAGATCGGCAGTCGGCACGTTTGTTTTGGTGTCTACCTATTTTAAGGTCGACAGTTGGCACTTTTGTTTTGGTGTCTACCTATTTTAAGGTCGGCAGTTGGCACGTTTGTTTTGGTGTCTACCTATTTTAAGGTCGACAGTTGGCACTTTTGTTTTGGTGTCTACCTATTTTAAGGTCGCAGTCGGCACTTTTGTTTTGGTGCCTACCTATTTTAAGATCGGCAGTCGGCACTTTTGTTTCGATGTCTACCTATTTTAAGATCGGCAGTCGGCACTTTTGTTTTGATGTCTATCTATTTTAAGGTCGACAGTTGGCACTTTTGTTTTGGTGTCTACCTATTTTAAGATCGGCAGTCGGCACTTTTGTTTTGGTGTCTACCTAATTTAAGATCGGCAGTCGGCACTTTTGTTTTGGTGTCTACCTATTTTAAGGTCGACAGTTGGCACGTTTGTTTTGGTGTCTACGTATTTCAAGATCAGCAGTTGGCACGTTTGTTTTGATGTCTACATATTTTAAGATCGGCAGTCGGCACCTTTGTTTTGGTGTCTACCTATTTTAAGGTCGACAGTTGGCACTTTTTTTTGGTGTCTACCTATTTTAAGGTCGGCAGTTGGCACGTTTGTTTTGGTGTCTACCTATTTTATGATCGGCAATCGGCACTTTTGTTTTGGTGTCTACCTATTTTAAGGTCGACAGTTGCCACGTTTGTTTTGGTGTCTACCTATTTTAAGGTCGGCAGTCGGCACTTATGTTTTGGTGTCTACCTATTTTAAGGTCGGCAGTTGGCACCTTTGTTTTGGTGTCTACCTATTTTAAGATAAGCAGTTGGCACGTTTGTTTTGGTGTCTACCTATTTTAAGATCGGCAGTCGGCACTTTTGTTTTGGTGTCTACCTATTTTAAGGTCGACAGTTGACACGTTTGTTTTGGTGTCTACCTATATTAAGATCGGCAGTCGGCACTTTTGTTTTGGTGTCTACCTATTTTAAGGTCGGTAGTTGGTACGTTTGTTTTGGTGTCTACCTATTTTAAGATCGGCAGTTGGCACTTTTTTTTTGTGTCTACCTTCTTTAGAATCGGCAGTTGGCACATTTATTTTGGTGTCTACCTATTTTAAGGTCGGCAGTTGGCACTTTTGTTTTGGTGTCTACCTATTTTAAGGTCGGCAGTCGGCACTTTTGTTTCGATGTCTACCTATTTTAAGATCGGCAGTCGGCACTTTTGTTTTGGTGTCTACCTATTTTAAAATCGGCAGTCGACACTTTTGTTTTGGTGTCTACCTATTTTAAGGTCGACAGTTGGCACGTTTGTTTTGGTGTCTACGTATTTCAAGATCAGCAGTTGGCACGTTTGTTTTGATGTCTACCTATTTTAAGATCGGCAGTCGGCACATTTGTTTTGGTGTCTACCTATTTTAAAGTCGACAGTTGGCACTTTTTTGGGTGTCTACCTATTTTAAGGTCGGCAGTTGGCACTTTTGTTTTGGTGTCTACCTATTTTAAGGTCGACAGTTAGCACTTTTGTTTTGGTGTCTACCTATTTTAAGATCGACAGTTGGCACTTTTGTTTTGGTGTCTACATATTTTAAGATCGGCAGTCGGCACATTTGTTTTGGTGTCTACCTATTTTAAGGTCGACAGTTGGCACTTTTTTTTGGTGTCTACCTATTTTAAGGTCGGCAGTTGGCACGTTTGTTTTGGTGTCTACCTATTTTATGATCGGCAATCGGCACTTTTGTTTTGGTGTCTACCTATTTTAAGGTCGACAGTTAGCACGTTTGTTTTGATGTCTACCTATTTTAAGGTCGGCAGTCGGCACTTGTGTTTTGGTGTCTACCTATTTTAAGGTCGGCAGTTGGCACGTTTGTTTTGGTGTCTACCTATTTTAAGATCAGCAGTTCGCACGTTTTTTTTGGTGTCTACCTATTTTAAGATCGGCAGTCGGCACTTTTGTTTTGGTGTCTACCTATTTTAAGGTCGACAATTGACACGTTTGTTTTAGTGTCTACCTATTTTAAAATCGGCAGTCGGCACTTTTGTTTTGGTGTCTACCTATTTTAAGGTCGGCAGTTGGTACGTTTGTTATGGTGTCTACCTATTTTAAGATCGGCAGTTGGCACTTTTTTTTGTGTCTACCTTCTTTAGAATCGGCAGTTGGCACTTTTATTTTGGTGTCTACCTATTTTAAGATCGGCAGTCGGCACTTTTGTTTCGATGTCTACCTATTTTAAGATCGGCAGTCGGCACTTTTGTTTCGATGTCTACCTATTTTAAGATCGTCAGTCGGCACTTTTGTTTTGGTGTCTACCTATTTTAAAATCGGCAGTCGACACTTTTGTTTTGGTGTCTACCTATTTTAAGGTCGACAGTTGGCACGTTTGTTTTGGTGTCTACGTATTTCAAGATCAGCAGTTGGCACGTTTGTTTTGATGTCTACCTATTTTAAGGTCGACAGTTGGCACCTTTTTTTGGTGTCTACCTATTTTAAGGTCGGCAGTTGGCACGTTTGTTTTGGTGTCTACCTATTTTATGATCGGCAATCGGCACTTTTGTTTTGGTGTCTACCTATTTTAAGGTCGACAGTTAGCACTTTTGTTTTGGTGTCTACCAATTTTAAGGTCGGTAATCGGCACTTTTGTTTTGATGTCTACCTATTTTAAGGTCGGCAGTTGGCACTTTTGTTTTGGTGTCTACCTATTTTAAGATCGGCAGTCGGCACTTTTGTTTTGGTGTCTACCTATTTTAAGGTCGACAGTTAGCACTTTTGTTTTGGTGTCTACCTATTTTAAGGTCGACAGTTGGCACGTTTGTTTTGGTGTCTACCTATTTTAAGATCGGCAGTCGGCACTTTTGTTTCGATGTCTACCTATTTTAAGATCGTCAGTCGGCACTTTTGTTTTGATGTCTACCTATTTTAAGGTCGGCAGTTGGCACTTTTGTTTTGGTTTCTACCTATTTTAAGATCGGCAATCGGCACTTTTGTTTTGATGTCTACCTATTTTAAGATCGACAGTTGGCACTTTTGTTTTGGTGTCTACCTATTTTAAAGTCGGCAGTTGGTACGTTTGTTTTGGTATTTACCTATTTTAAGATCTGCACTCGGCACTTTTGTTTCGATGTCTACCTATTTTAAGATCGGCAGTCGGCACTTTTGTTTTGATGTCTACCTATTTTAAGGTCGGCAGTTGGCACTTTTGTTTTGGTGTCTACCTATTTTAAGGTCGGCAGTTGGCACGTTTGTTTTGGTGTCTACCTATTTTAAGATCGGCAGTTGGCACGTATGTTTTGGTATCTACCTATTTTAAAGTCGACAGTTGGCACTTTTGTTTTAGTGTCTACCTATTTTAAGGTCGGCAGTTGGCACGTTTGTTTTGGTGTCTACCTATTTTAAGATCGGCAGTCGGCACGTTTGTTTTGGTGTCTACCTATTTTAAGGTCGACAGTTGGCACTTTTGTTTTGGTGTCTACCTATTTTAAGGTCGGCAGTTGGCACGTTTGTTTTGGTGTCTACCTATTTTAAGGTCGACAGTTGGCACTTTTGTTTTGGTGTCTACCTATTTTAAGGTCGCAGTCGGCACTTTTGTTTTGGTGCCTACCTATTTTAAGATCGGCAGTCGGCACGTTTGTTTTGGTGTCTACCTATTTTAAGATCGGCAGTTGGCACGTTTGTTTTGGTGTCTACCTATTTTAAGATCGGCAGTCGGCACTTTTGTTTTGATGTCTACCTATTTTAAGATCGTCAGTCGGCACTTTTGCTTTGGTGTCTACCTATTTTAAAATCGGCAGTCGGCACTTTTGTTTTGGTGTCTACCTAATTTAAGATCGGGAGGCGGCACTTTTGTTTTGGTTTCTACCTATTTTAAGGTCGACAGTTGGCACGTTTGTTTTGGTGTCTACGTATTTCAAAATCAGCAGTTGGCACGTTTGTTTTGATGTCTACCTATTTTAAGATCGGCAGTCGGCACATTTGTTTTGATGTCTACCTATTTTAAGGTCGACAGTTGGCACTTTTTTTTGGTGTCTACCTATTTTAAGGTCGGCAGTTGGCACGTTTGTTTTGGTGTCTACCTATTTTATGATCGGCAGTCGGCACTTTTGTTTTGGTGTCTACCTATTTTAAGGTCGACAGTTAGCCCTTTTTTTTTGGTGTCTACCTATTTTAAGGTCGGTAATCGGCACTTTTGTTTTGATGTCTACCTATTTTAAGGTCGGCAGTTGGCACTTTTGTTTTGGTGTCTACCTATTTTAAGATCGGCAGTCGGCACTTTTGTTTTGGTGTCTACCTATTTTAAGGTCGACAGTTAGCACTTTTGTTTTGGTGTCTACCTATTTTAAGGTCGACAGTTGGCACGTTTGTTTTGGTGTCTACCTATTTTAAGATCGGCAGTCGGCACTTTTGTTTCGATGTCTACCTATTTTAAGATCGTCAGTCGGCACTTTTGTTTTGATGTCTACCTATTTTAAGGTCGGCAGTTGGCACGTTTGTTTTGGTTTCTACCTATTTTAAGGTCGGCAGTTGGTACGTTTGTTTTGGTATTTACCTATTTTAAGATCTGCACTCGGCACTTTTGTTTCGATGTCTACCTATTTTATGATCGGCAGTTGGCACGTATGTTTTGGTATCTACCTATTTTAAGGTCGACAGTTGGCACTTTTGTTTTAGTGTCTACCTATTTTAAGGTCGGCAGTTGGCACGTTTATTTTGGTGTCTACCTATTTTAAGATCGGCAGTCGGCACGTTTGTTTTGGTGTCTACCTATTTTAAGGTCGACAGTTGGCACTTTTGTTTTGGTGTCTTCCTATTTTAAGGATGGCAGTTGGCACGTTTGTTTTGGTGTCTACCTATTTTAAGGTCGACAGTTGGCACTTTTGTTTTGGTGTCTACCTATTTTAAGGTCGGCAGTCGGCACTTTTGTTTTGGTGTCTACCTATTTTAAGATCGGCAGTCGGCACGTTTGTTTTGGTGTCTACCTATTTTAAGATCGGCAGTTGGCACGTTTGTTTTGGTGTCTACCTATTTTAAGGTCGGCAGTTGGCACGTTTGTTTTGGTTTCTACCTATTTTAGGATCGGCATTCGGCACTTTTGTTTTGGTATTTACCTATTTTAAGATCTGCACTCGGCACTTTTGTTTCGATGTCTACCTATTTTATGATCGGCAGTTGGCACGTATGTTTTGGTATCTACCTATTTTAAAGTCGACAGTTGGCACTTTTGTTTTAGTGTCTACCTATTTTAAGGTCGGCAGTTGGCACGTTTGTTTTGGTGTCTACCTATTTTAAGATCGGCAGTCGGCACGTTTGTTTTGGTGTCTACCTATTTTAAGGTCGACAGTTGGCACTTTTGTTTTGGTGTCTACCTATTTTAAGGTCGGCAGTTGGCACGTTTGTTTTGGTGTCTACCTATTTTAAGGTCGACAGTTGGCACTTTTGTTTTGGTGTCTACCTATCTTAAGGTCGGCAGTAGGCACTTTTGTTTTGGTGTCTACCTATTTTAAGATCGGCAGTCGGCACGTTTGTTTTGGTGTCTACCTATTTTAAGATCGGCAGTTGGCACGTTTGTTTTGGTGTCTACCTATTTTAAGGTCGGCAGTTGGCACGTTTGTTTTGGTGTCTACCTATTTTAAGTTCGACAGTTGGCACGTTTGTTTTGGTGTCTACCTATTTTAAGGTCGGCAGATGGCACGTTTGTTTTGGTGTCTACCTATTTTAAGGTCGACAGTTGGCACTTTTGTTTTGGTGTCTACCTATTTTAAGGTCGGCAGTCGGCACTTTTGTTTTAGTGTCTACCTATTTTAAGGTCGGCAGTTGGCACGTTTGTTTTGGTGTCTACCTATTTTAAGATCGGCAGTCGGCACGTTTGTTTTGGTGTCTACCTATTTTAAGGTCGACAGTTGGCACTTTTGTTTTGGTGTCTACCTATTTTAAGGTCGGCAGTTGGCACGTTTGTTTTGGTGTCTACCTATTTTAAGGTCGACAGTTGGCACTTTTGTTTTGGTGTCTACCTATTTTAAGGTCGGCAGTAGGCACTTTTGTTTTGGTGTCTACCTATTTTAAGATCGGCAGTCGGCACGTTTGTTTTGGTGTCTACCTATTTTAAGATCGTCAGTCGGCACTTTTGTTTTGGTGTCTACCTATTTTAAAATCGGCAGTCGGCACTTTTGTTTTGGTGTCTACCTAATTTAAGATCGGCAGTCGGCACTTTTGTTTTGGTGTCTACCTATTTTAAGGTCGACAGTTGGCACGTTTGTTTTGGTGTTTACGTATTTCAAGATCAGCAGTTGGCACGTTTGTTTTGATGTCTACCTATTTTAGGATCGGCAGTCGGCACTTTTGTTTTGATGTCTACCTATTTTAAGTTCGACAGTTGGCACGTTTGTTTTGGTGTCTACCTATTTTAAGGTCGGCAGATGGCACGTTTGTTTTGGTGTCTACCTATTTTAAGGTCGACAGTTGGCACTTTTGTTTTGGTGTCTACCTATTTTAAGGTCGGCAGTCGGCACTTTTGTTTTGATGTCTACCTATTTTAAGGTCAGCAGTTGGTACGTTTGTTTTGGTGTTCACCTATTTTAAGATCGGCAGTCGGCACTTTTGTTTCGATGTCTACCTATGTTAAGATCGGCAGTCGATACTTTTGTTTTGGTGTCTACCTATTTTAAGATCGGCAGTTGGCACTTTTGTTTTGGTGTCTACCTATTTTAAGATCGGCAGTTGGCACGTTTGTTTTGGTGTCTACCTATTTAAAGATCGGCAGTCGGCACTTTTGTTTTGATGTCTACCTATTTTAAGGTCGACAGTTGGCACTTTTGTTTTGGTGTCTACCTATTTTAAGATCGGTAGTCGGCACTTTTGTTTTGATGTCTACCTATCTTAAGGTCGGCAGTTGGCACTTTTGTTTTGGTATCTACCTATTTTAAGGTCGGTAGTTGGTACGTTTGTTTTAGTGTCTACCTATTTTAAGATCGGCAGTCGGCACTTTTGTTTCGATATCTACCTATTTTAAGATCGGCAGTCGGCACTTTTTCTTTGATGTCTACCTATTTTAAGGTCGGCAGTTCGCACTTTTGTTTTGGTATCTACCTATTTTAAGATCGGCAGTCGGCACGTTTGTTTTGGTGTCTACCTATTTTAAGATCGGCAGTTGGCACTTTTATTTTGGTGTCTACCTATTTTAAGATCGGCAGTTGGCACGTTTGTTTTGGTGTCTACCTATTTTAAGATCGGCAGTTGGCACGTTTGTTTTGGTGTCTACCTATTTTAAGATCGGCAGTTGGCACGTTTGTTTTGGTGTCTACCTATTTTAAGGTCGGCAGTTGGCACGTTTGTTTTGGTTTCTACCTATTTTAGGATCGGCATTCGGCACTTTTGTTTTGGTATTTACCTATTTTAAGATCTGCACTCGGCACTTTTGTTTCGATGTCTACCTATTTTATGATCGGCAGTTGGCACGTATGTTTTGGTATCTACCTATTTTAAAGTCGACAGTTGGCACTTTTGTTTTAGTGTCTACCTATTTTAAGGTCGGCAGTTGGCACGTTTGTTTTGGTGTCTACCTATTTTAAGATCGGCAGTCGGCACGTTTGTTTTGGTGTCTACCTATTTTAAGGTCGACAGTTGGCACTTTTGTTTTGGTGTCTACCTATTTTAAGGTCGGCAGTTGGCACGTTTGTTTTGGTGTCTACCTATTTTAAGGTCGACAGTTGGCACTTTTGTTTTGGTGTCTACCTATTTTAAGGTCGGCAGTAGGCACTTTTGTTTTGGTGTCTACCTATTTTAAGATCGGCAGTCGGCACGTTTGTTTTGGTGTCTACCTATTTTAAGATCGGCAGTTGGCACGTTTGTTTTGGTGTCTACCTATTTTAAAGTCGGCAGTTGGCACGTTTGTTTTGGTGTCTACCTATTTTAAGTTCGACAGTTGGCACGTTTGTTTTGGTGTCTACCTATTTTAAGGTCGGCAGATGGCACGTTTGTTTTGGTGTCTACCTATTTTAAGGTCGACAGTTGGCACTTTTGTTTTGGTGTCTACCTATTTTAAGGTCGGCAGTCGGCACTTTTGTTTTAGTGTCTACCTATTTTAAGGTCGGCAGTTGGCACGTTTGTTTTGGTGTCTACCTATTTTAAGATCGGCAGTCGGCACGTTTGTTTTGGTGTCTACCTATTTTAAGGTCGACAGTTGGCACTTTTGTTTTGGTGTCTACCTATTTTAAGGTCGGCAGTTGGCACGTTTGTTTTGGTGTCTACCTATTTTAAGGTCGACAGTTGGCACTTTTGTTTTGGTGTCTACCTATTTTAAGGTCGGCAGTAGGCACTTTTGTTTTGGTGTCTACCTATTTTAAGATCGGCAGTCGGCACGTTTGTTTTGGTGTCTACCTATTTTAAGATCGGCAGTTGGCACGTTTGTTTTGGTGTCTACCTATTTTAAGGTCGGCAGTTGGCACGTTTGTTTTGGTGTCTACCTATTTTAAGTTCGACAGTTGGCACGTTTGTTTTGGTGTCTACCTATTTTAAGGTCGGCAGATGGCACGTTTGTTTTGGTGTCTACCTATTTTAAGGTCGACAGTTGGCACTTTTGTTTTGGTGTCTACCTATTTTAAGGTCGGCAGTCGGCACTTTTGTTTTGATGTCTACCTATTTTAAGGTCAGCAGTTGGTACGTTTGTTTTGGTGTTCACCTATTTTAAGATCGGCAGTCGGCACTTTTGTTTCGATGTCTACCTATGTTAAGATCGGCAGTCGATACTTTTGTTTTGGTGTCTACCTATTTTAAGATCGGCAGTTGGCACTTTTGTTTTGGTGTCTACCTATTTTAAGATCGGCAGTTGCCACGTTTGTTTTGGTGTCTACCTATTTAAAGATCGGCAGTCGCCACTTTTGTTTTGATGTCTACCTATTTTAAGGTCGACAGTTGGCACTTTTGTTTTGGTATCTACCTATTTTAAGGTCGGTAGTTGGTACGTTTGTTTTAGTGTCTACCTATTTTAAGATCGGCAGTCGGCACTTTTGTTTCGATATCTACCTATTTTAAGATCGGCAGTCGGCACTTTTGCTTTGATGTCTACCTATTTTAAGGTCGGCAGTTCGCACTTTTGTTTTGGTATCTACCTATTTTAAGATCGGCAGTCGGCACGTTTGTTTTGGTGTCTACCTATTTTAAGATCGGCAGTTGGCACTTTTATTTTGGTGTCTACCTATTTTAAGATCGGCAGTTGGCACGTTTGTTTTGGTGTCTACCTATTTTAAGATCGGCAGTTGGCACGTTTGTTTTGGTGTCTACCTATTTTAAGATCGGCAGTTGGCACGTTTGTTTTGGTGTCTACCTATTTTAAGGTAGGCAGTTGGCACTTTTGTTTTGGTGTCTACCTATTTTAAGGTCGACAGTTGGCACTTTTGTTTTGGTGTCTACCTATTTTAAGATCGGCAGTCGGCACTTTTGTTTTGGTGTCTACCTATTTTAAGGTCGACAGTTGACACGTTTTTTTGGTGTCTACCTATCTTAAGATCGGCAATTGACACGTATGTTTTGGTATCTACCTATTTTAAGGTCGACAGTTGGCACTTTTGTTTTAGTGTCTACCTATTTTAAGGTCGGCAGTTGGTACGTTTGTTTTGGTGTCTACCTATTTTAAGATCGGCAGTCGGCACGTTTGTTTTGGTGTCTACCTATTTTAAGGTCGACAGTTGGCACTTTTGTTTTGGTGTCTACCTATTTTAAGGTCGGCAGTTGGCACGTTTGTTTTGGTGTCTACCTATTTTAAGGTCGACAGTTGGCACCTTTGTTTTGGTGTCTACCTATTTTAAGGTCGGCAGTCGGCACTTTTGTTTTGGTGTCTACCTATTTTAAGGTCGGCAGTCGGCACGTTTGTTTTGGTGTCTACCTATTTTAAGATCGGCAGTTGGGACGTTTGTTTTGGTGTCTACCTATTTTAAGATCGGCAGTCGGCACCTTTGTTTTGATGTCTACCTATTTTAAGATCGTCAGTCGGCACTTTTGTTTTGGTGTCTACCTATTTTAAAATCGGCAGTCGGCACTTTTGTTTTGGTGTCTACCTAATTTAAGATCGGCAGTCGGCACTTTTGTTTTGGTGTCTACCTATTTTAAGGTCGACAGTTGGCACGTTTGTTTTGGTGTTTACGTATTTCAAGATCAGCAGTTGGCACGTTTGTTTTGATGTCTACCTATTTTAGGATCGGCAGTCGGCACTTTTGTTTTGATGTCTACCTATTTTAAGTTCGACAGTTGGCACGTTTGTTTTGGTGTCTACCTATTTTAAGGTCGGCAGATGGCACGTTTGTTTTGGTGTCTACCTATTTTAAGGTCGACAGTTGGCACTTTTGTTTTGGTGTCTACCTATTTTAAGGTCGGCAGTCCGCACTTTTGTTTTGATGTCTACCTATTTTAAGGTCAGCAGTTGGTACGTTTGTTTTGGTGTTCACCTATTTTAAGATCGGCAGTCGGTACTTTTGTTTTGGTATCTACCTATTTTTTGGTTTTCTACCTATTTTAAGATCGGCAGTTGGCACGTTTGTTTTGGTGTCTACCTATTTTAAGATCGGCAGTCGGAACTTTTGTTTTGATGTCTACCTATTTTAAGGTCGACAGTTGGCACTTTTGTTTTGGTGTCTACCTATTTTAATGTCGGGAATTGGCACGTTTGTTTTGGTGTCTACCTATTTTAAGATCGGTAGTCGGCACTTTTGTTTTGATGTCTACCTATTTTAAGGTCGGCAGTTGGCACGTTTGTTTTGGTATCTACCTATTTTAAGGTCGGTAGTTGGTACGTTTGTTTTGGTGTCTACCTATTTTAAGGTCGGCAGTTGGCACTTTTGTTTTGGTGTCTACCTATTTTAAGGTCGGTAGTTGGTACGTTTGTTTTGGTGTCTACCTATTTTAAGGTCGGCAGTTGGCACTTTTGTTTTGGTGTCTACCTATTTTAAGATCGGCAGTTGGCACGTTTGTTTTGGTGTCTACCTATTTTAAGGTCGACAGTTGGCACGTTTGTTTTGGTGTCTACCTATTTGAAGATCGACAGTTGGCACGTTTGTTTTGGTGTCTACCTATTTTAAGATCAGCAGTTGGCACGTTTGTTTTGGTGTCTACCTATTTTAAGATCGGCAGTCGGCACGTTTGTTTTGGTGTCTACCTATTTTAAGATCGGCAGTTGGCACGTTTATTTTGGTGACTACCTATTTTAAGATCGGCAGTCGGCACGTTTGTTTTGGTGTCTACCTATTTTAAGATCGGCAGTCGGCACGTTTGTTTTGGTGTCTACCTATTTTAAGATCGGCAGTTGGCACGTTTGTTTTGGTGTCTACCTATTTTAAGATCGGCAGTTGGCACGTTTGTTTTGGTGTTTACATATTTTAAGATAGGCAGTCGGCACGTTTTTTTTGGTGTCTACCTATTTTAAGATCGGCAGTCGGCACGTTTGTTTTGGTGTCTACCTATTTTAAGATCGGCAGTTGGCACGTTTGTTTTGGTGTCTACCTATTTTAAGGTCGGCAGTTGGCAGGTTTGTTTTGGTGTCTACCTATTTTAAGTTCGACAGTTGGCACGTTTGTTTTGGTGTCTACCTATTTTAAGGTCGGCAGATGGCACGTTTGTTTTGGTGTCTACCTATTTTAAGGTCGACAGTTGGCACTTTTGTTTTGGTGTCTACCTATTTTAAGGTCGGCAGTCGGCACTTTTGTTTTGATGTCTACCTATTTTAAGGTCAGCAGTTGGTACGTTTGTTTTGGTGTTCACCTATTTTAAGATCGGCAGTCGGCACTTTTGTTTCGATGTCTACCTATGTTAAGATCGGCAGTCGATACTTTTGTTTTGGTGTCTACCTATTTTAAGATCGGCAGTTGGCACTTTTGTTTTGGTGTCTACCTATTTTAAGATCGGCAGTTGGCACGTTTGTTTTGGTGTCTACCTATTTAAAGATCGGCAGTCGGCACTTTTGTTTTGATGTCTACCTATTTTAAGGTCGACAGTTGGCACTTTTGTTTTGGTGTCTACCTATTTTAAGATCGGTAGTCGGCACTTTTGTTTTGATGTCTACCTATCTTAAGGTCGGCAGTTGGCACTTTTGTTTTGGTATCTACCTATTTTAAGGTCGGTAGTTGGTACGTTTGTTTTAGTGTCTACCTATTTTAAGATCGGCAGTCGGCACTTTTGTTTCGATATCTACCTATTTTAAGATCGGCAGTCGGCACTTTTTCTTTGATGTCTACCTATTTTAAGGTCGGCAGTTCGCACTTTTGTTTTGGTATCTACCTATTTTAAGATCGGCAGTCGGCACGTTTGTTTTGGTGTCTACCTATTTTAAGATCGGCAGTTGGCACTTTTATTTTGGTGTCTACCTATTTTAAGATCGGCAGTTGGCACGTTTGTTTTGGTGTCTACCTATTTTAAGATCGGCAGTTGGCACGTTTGTTTTGGTGTCTACCTATTTTAAGATCGGCAGTTGGCACGTTTGTTTTGGTGTCTACCTATTTTAAGGTCGGCAGTTGGCACGTTTGTTTTGGTTTCTACCTATTTTAGGATCGGCATTCGGCACTTTTGTTTTGGTATTTACCTATTTTAAGATCTGCACTCGGCACTTTTGTTTCGATGTCTACCTATTTTATGATCGGCAGTTGGCACGTATGTTTTGGTATCTACCTATTTTAAAGTCGACAGTTGGCACTTTTGTTTTAGTGTCTACCTATTTTAAGGTCGGCAGTTGGCACGTTTGTTTTGGTGTCTACCTATTTTAAGATCGGCAGTCGGCACGTTTGTTTTGGTGTCTACCTATTTTAAGGTCGACAGTTGGCACTTTTGTTTTGGTGTCTACCTATTTTAAGGTCGGCAGTTGGCACGTTTGTTTTGGTGTCTACCTATTTTAAGGTCGACAGTTGGCACTTTTGTTTTGGTGTCTACCTATTTTAAGGTCGGCAGTCGCCACTTTTGTTTTGATGTCTACCTATTTTAAGGTCGACAGTTGGCACTTTTGTTTTGGTATCTACCTATTTTAAGGTCGGTAGTTGGTACGTTTGTTTTAGTGTCTACCTATTTTAAGATCGGCAGTCGGCACTTTTGTTTCGATATCTACCTATTTTAAGATCGGCAGTCGGCACTTTTGCTTTGATGTCTACCTATTTTAAGGTCGGCAGTTCGCACTTTTGTTTTGGTATCTACCTATTTTAAGATCGGCAGTCGGCACGTTTGTTTTGGTGTCTACCTATTTTAAGATCGGCAGTTGGCACTTTTATTTTGGTGTCTACCTATTTTAAGATCGGCAGTTGGCACGTTTGTTTTGGTGTCTACCTATTTTAAGATCGGCAGTTGGCACGTTTGTTTTGGTGTCTACCTATTTTAAGATCGGCAGTTGGCACGTTTGTTTTGGTGTCTACCTATTTTAAGGTAGGCAGTTGGCACTTTTGTTTTGGTGTCTACCTATTTTAAGGTCGACAGTTGGCACTTTTGTTTTGGTGTCTACCTATTTTAAGATCGGCAGTCGGCACTTTTGTTTTGGTGTCTACCTATTTTAAGGTCGACAGTTGACACGTTTTTTTGGTGTCTACCTATCTTAAGATCGGCAATTGACACGTATGTTTTGGTATCTACCTATTTTAAGGTCGACAGTTGGCACTTTTGTTTTAGTGTCTACCTATTTTAAGGTCGGCAGTTGGTACGTTTGTTTTGGTGTCTACCTATTTTAAGATCGGCAGTCGGCACGTTTGTTTTGGTGTCTACCTATTTTAAGGTCGACAGTTGGCACTTTTGTTTTGGTGTCTACCTATTTTAAGGTCGGCAGTTGGCACGTTTGTTTTGGTGTCTACCTATTTTAAGGTCGACAGTTGGCACCTTTGTTTTGGTGTCTACCTATTTTAAGGTCGGCAGTCGGCACTTTTGTTTTGGTGTCTACCTATTTTAAGGTCGGCAGTCGGCACGTTTGTTTTGGTGTCTACCTATTTTAAGATCGGCAGTTGGGACGTTTGTTTTGGTGTCTACCTATTTTAAGATCGGCAGTCGGCACCTTTGTTTTGATGTCTACCTATTTTAAGATCGTCAGTCGGCACTTTTGTTTTGGTGTCTACCTATTTTAAAATCGGCAGTCGGCACTTTTGTTTTGGTGTCTACCTAATTTAAGATCGGCAGTCGGCACTTTTGTTTTGGTGTCTACCTATTTTAAGGTCGACAGTTGGCACGTTTGTTTTGGTGTTTACGTATTTCAAGATCAGCAGTTGGCACGTTTGTTTTGATGTCTACCTATTTTAGGATCGGCAGTCGGCACTTTTGTTTTGATGTCTACCTATTTTAAGTTCGACAGTTGGCACGTTTGTTTTGGTGTCTACCTATTTTAAGGTCGGCAGATGGCACGTTTGTTTTGGTGTCTACCTATTTTAAGGTCGACAGTTGGCACTTTTGTTTTGGTGTCTACCTATTTTAAGGTCGGCAGTCCGCACTTTTGTTTTGATGTCTACCTATTTTAAGGTCAGCAGTTGGTACGTTTGTTTTGGTGTTCACCTATTTTAAGATCGGCAGTCGGTACTTTTGTTTTGGTATCTACCTATTTTTTGGTTTTCTACCTATTTTAAGATCGGCAGTTGGCACGTTTGTTTTGGTGTCTACCTATTTTAAGATCGGCAGTCGGAACTTTTGTTTTGATGTCTACCTATTTTAAGGTCGACAGTTGGCACTTTTGTTTTGGTGTCTACCTATTTTAATGTCGGGAATTGGCACGTTTGTTTTGGTGTCTACCTATTTTAAGATCGGTAGTCGGCACTTTTGTTTTGATGTCTACCTATTTTAAGGTCAGCAGTTGGCACGTTTGTTTTGGTATCTACCTATTTTAAGGTCGGTAGTTGGTACGTTTGTTTTGGTGTCTACCTATTTTAAGGTCGGCAGTTGGCACTTTTGTTTTGGTGTCTACCTATTTTAAGGTCGGTAGTTGGTACGTTTGTTTTGGTGTCTACCTATTTTAAGGTCGGCAGTTGGCACTTTTGTTTTGGTGTCTACCTATTTTAAGATCGGCAGTTGGCACGTTTGTTTTGGTGTCTACCTATTTTAAGGTCGACAGTTGGCACGTTTGTTTTGGTGTCTACCTATTTGAAGATCGACAGTTGGCACGTTTGTTTTGGTGTCTACCTATTTTAAGATCAGCAGTTGGCACGTTTGTTTTGGTGTCTACCTATTTTAAGATCGGCAGTCGGCACGTTTGTTTTGGTGTCTACCTATTTTAAGATCGGCAGTTGGCACGTTTATTTTGGTGACTACCTATTTTAAGATCGGCAGTCGGCACGTTTGTTTTGGTGTCTACCTATTTTAAGATCGGCAGTCGGCACGTTTGTTTTGGTGTCTACCTATTTTAAGATCGGCAGTTGGCACGTTTGTTTTGGTGTCTACCTATTTTAAGATCGGCAGTTGGCACGTTTGTTTTGGTGTTTACATATTTTAAGATAGGCAGTCGGCACGTTTTTTTTGGTGTCTACCTATTTTAAGATCGGCAGTCGGCACGTTTGTTTTGGTGTCTACCTATTTTAAGATCGGCAGTTGGCACGTTTGTTTTGGTGTCTACCTATTTTAAGGTCGGCAGTTGGCAGGTTTGTTTTGGTGTCTACCTATTTTAAGTTCGACAGTTGGCACGTTTGTTTTGGTGTCTACCTATTTTAAGGTCGGCAGATGGCACGTTTGTTTTGGTGTCTACCTATTTTAAGGTCGACAGTTGGCACTTTTGTTTTGGTGTCTACCTATTTTAAGGTCGGCAGTCGGCACTTTTGTTTTGATGTCTACCTATTTTAAGGTCAGCAGTTGGTACGTTTGTTTTGGTGTTCACCTATTTTAAGATCGGCAGTCGGCACTTTTGTTTCGATGTCTACCTATGTTAAGATCGGCAGTCGATACTTTTGTTTTGGTGTCTACCTATTTTAAGATCGGCAGTTGGCACTTTTGTTTTGGTGTCTACCTATTTTAAGATCGGCAGTTGGCACGTTTGTTTTGGTGTCTACCTATTTAAAGATCGGCAGTCGGCACTTTTGTTTTGATGTCTACCTATTTTAAGGTCGACAGTTGGCACTTTTGTTTTGGTGTCTACCTATTTTAAGATCGGTAGTCGGCACTTTTGTTTTGATGTCTACCTATCTTAAGGTCGGCAGTTGGCACTTTTGTTTTGGTATCTACCTATTTTAAGGTCGGTAGTTGGTACGTTTGTTTTAGTGTCTACCTATTTTAAGATCGGCAGTCGGCACTTTTGTTTCGATATCTACCTATTTTAAGATCGGCAGTCGGCACTTTTTCTTTGATGTCTACCTATTTTAAGGTCGGCAGTTCGCACTTTTGTTTTGGTATCTACCTATTTTAAGATCGGCAGTCGGCACGTTTGTTTTGGTGTCTACCTATTTTAAGATCGGCAGTTGGCACTTTTATTTTGGTGTCTACCTATTTTAAGATCGGCAGTTGGCACGTTTGTTTTGGTGTCTACCTATTTTAAGATCGGCAGTTGGCACGTTTGTTTTGGTGTCTACCTATTTTAAGATCGGCAGTTGGCACGTTTGTTTTGGTGTCTACCTATTTTAAGGTCGGCAGTTGGCACGTTTGTTTTGGTTTCTACCTATTTTAGGATCGGCATTCGGCACTTTTGTTTTGGTATTTACCTATTTTAAGATCTGCACTCGGCACTTTTGTTTCGATGTCTACCTATTTTATGATCGGCAGTTGGCACGTATGTTTTGGTATCTACCTATTTTAAAGTCGACAGTTGGCACTTTTGTTTTAGTGTCTACCTATTTTAAGGTCGGCAGTTGGCACGTTTGTTTTGGTGTCTACCTATTTTAAGATCGGCAGTCGGCACGTTTGTTTTGGTGTCTACCTATTTTAAGGTCGACAGTTGGCACTTTTGTTTTGGTGTCTACCTATTTTAAGGTCGGCAGTTGGCACGTTTGTTTTGGTGTCTACCTATTTTAAGGTCGACAGTTGGCACTTTTGTTTTGGTGTCTACCTATTTTAAGGTCGGCAGTAGGCACTTTTGTTTTGGTGTCTACCTATTTTAAGATCGGCAGTCGGCACGTTTGTTTTGGTGTCTACCTATTTTAAGATCGGCAGTTGGCACGTTTGTTTTGGTGTCTACCTATTTTAAAGTCGGCAGTTGGCACGTTTGTTTTGGTGTCTACCTATTTTAAGTTCGACAGTTGGCACGTTTGTTTTGGTGTCTACCTATTTTAAGGTCGGCAGATGGCACGTTTGTTTTGGTGTCTACCTATTTTAAGGTCGACAGTTGGCACTTTTGTTTTGGTGTCTACCTATTTTAAGGTCGGCAGTCGGCACTTTTGTTTTAGTGTCTACCTATTTTAAGGTCGGCAGTTGGCACGTTTGTTTTGGTGTCTACCTATTTTAAGATCGGCAGTCGGCACGTTTGTTTTGGTGTCTACCTATTTTAAGGTCGACAGTTGGCACTTTTGTTTTGGTGTCTACCTATTTTAAGGTCGGCAGTTGGCACGTTTGTTTTGGTGTCTACCTATTTTAAGGTCGACAGTTGGCACTTTTGTTTTGGTGTCTACCTATTTTAAGGTCGGCAGTAGGCACTTTTGTTTTGGTGTCTACCTATTTTAAGATCGGCAGTCGGCACGTTTGTTTTGGTGTCTACCTATTTTAAGATCGGCAGTTGGCACGTTTGTTTTGGTGTCTACCTATTTTAAGGTCGGCAGTTGGCACGTTTGTTTTGGTGTCTACCTATTTTAAGTTCGACAGTTGGCACGTTTGTTTTGGTGTCTACCTATTTTAAGGTCGGCAGATGGCACGTTTGTTTTGGTGTCTACCTATTTTAAGGTCGACAGTTGGCACTTTTGTTTTGGTGTCTACCTATTTTAAGGTCGGCAGTCGGCACTTTTGTTTTGATGTCTACCTATTTTAAGGTCAGCAGTTGGTACGTTTGTTTTGGTGTTCACCTATTTTAAGATCGGCAGTCGGCACTTTTGTTTCGATGTCTACCTATGTTAAGATCGGCAGTCGATACTTTTGTTTTGGTGTCTACCTATTTTAAGATCGGCAGTTGGCACTTTTGTTTTGGTGTCTACCTATTTTAAGATCGGCAGTTGCCACGTTTGTTTTGGTGTCTACCTATTTAAAGATCGGCAGTCGCCACTTTTGTTTTGATGTCTACCTATTTTAAGGTCGACAGTTGGCACTTTTGTTTTGGTATCTACCTATTTTAAGGTCGGTAGTTGGTACGTTTGTTTTAGTGTCTACCTATTTTAAGATCGGCAGTCGGCACTTTTGTTTCGATATCTACCTATTTTAAGATCGGCAGTCGGCACTTTTGCTTTGATGTCTACCTATTTTAAGGTCGGCAGTTCGCACTTTTGTTTTGGTATCTACCTATTTTAAGATCGGCAGTCGGCACGTTTGTTTTGGTGTCTACCTATTTTAAGATCGGCAGTTGGCACTTTTATTTTGGTGTCTACCTATTTTAAGATCGGCAGTTGGCACGTTTGTTTTGGTGTCTACCTATTTTAAGATCGGCAGTTGGCACGTTTGTTTTGGTGTCTACCTATTTTAAGATCGGCAGTTGGCACGTTTGTTTTGGTGTCTACCTATTTTAAGGTAGGCAGTTGGCACTTTTGTTTTGGTGTCTACCTATTTTAAGGTCGACAGTTGGCACTTTTGTTTTGGTGTCTACCTATTTTAAGATCGGCAGTCGGCACTTTTGTTTTGGTGTCTACCTATTTTAAGGTCGACAGTTGACACGTTTTTTTGGTGTCTACCTATCTTAAGATCGGCAATTGACACGTATGTTTTGGTATCTACCTATTTTAAGGTCGACAGTTGGCACTTTTGTTTTAGTGTCTACCTATTTTAAGGTCGGCAGTTGGTACGTTTGTTTTGGTGTCTACCTATTTTAAGATCGGCAGTCGGCACGTTTGTTTTGGTGTCTACCTATTTTAAGGTCGACAGTTGGCACTTTTGTTTTGGTGTCTACCTATTTTAAGGTCGGCAGTTGGCACGTTTGTTTTGGTGTCTACCTATTTTAAGGTCGACAGTTGGCACCTTTGTTTTGGTGTCTACCTATTTTAAGGTCGGCAGTCGGCACTTTTGTTTTGGTGTCTACCTATTTTAAGGTCGGCAGTCGGCACGTTTGTTTTGGTGTCTACCTATTTTAAGATCGGCAGTTGGGACGTTTGTTTTGGTGTCTACCTATTTTAAGATCGGCAGTCGGCACCTTTGTTTTGATGTCTACCTATTTTAAGATCGTCAGTCGGCACTTTTGTTTTGGTGTCTACCTATTTTAAAATCGGCAGTCGGCACTTTTGTTTTGGTGTCTACCTAATTTAAGATCGGCAGTCGGCACTTTTGTTTTGGTGTCTACCTATTTTAAGGTCGACAGTTGGCACGTTTGTTTTGGTGTTTACGTATTTCAAGATCAGCAGTTGGCACGTTTGTTTTGATGTCTACCTATTTTAGGATCGGCAGTCGGCACTTTTGTTTTGATGTCTACCTATTTTAAGTTCGACAGTTGGCACGTTTGTTTTGGTGTCTACCTATTTTAAGGTCGGCAGATGGCACGTTTGTTTTGGTGTCTACCTATTTTAAGGTCGACAGTTGGCACTTTTGTTTTGGTGTCTACCTATTTTAAGGTCGGCAGTCCGCACTTTTGTTTTGATGTCTACCTATTTTAAGGTCAGCAGTTGGTACGTTTGTTTTGGTGTTCACCTATTTTAAGATCGGCAGTCGGTACTTTTGTTTTGGTATCTACCTATTTTTTGGTTTTCTACCTATTTTAAGATCGGCAGTTGGCACGTTTGTTTTGGTGTCTACCTATTTTAAGATCGGCAGTCGGAACTTTTGTTTTGATGTCTACCTATTTTAAGGTCGACAGTTGGCACTTTTGTTTTGGTGTCTACCTATTTTAATGTCGGGAATTGGCACGTTTGTTTTGGTGTCTACCTATTTTAAGATCGGTAGTCGGCACTTTTGTTTTGATGTCTACCTATTTTAAGGTCGGCAGTTGGCACGTTTGTTTTGGTATCTACCTATTTTAAGGTCGGTAGTTGGTACGTTTGTTTTGGTGTCTACCTATTTTAAGGTCGGCAGTTGGCACTTTTGTTTTGGTGTCTACCTATTTTAAGATCGGCAGTTGGCACGTTTGTTTTGGTGTCTACCTATTTTAAGGTCGACAGTTGGCACGTTTGTTTTGGTGTCTACCTATTTGAAGATCGACAGTTGGCACGTTTGTTTTGGTGTCTACCTATTTTAAGATCAGCAGTTGGCACGTTTGTTTTGGTGTCTACCTATTTTAAGATCGGCAGTCGGCACGTTTGTTTTGGTGTCTACCTATTTTAAGATCGGCAGTTGGCACGTTTATTTTGGTGACTACCTATTTTAAGATCGGCAGTCGGCACGTTTGTTTTGGTGTCTACCTATTTTAAGATCGGCAGTCGGCACGTTTGTTTTGGTGTCTACCTATTTTAAGATCGGCAGTTGGCACGTTTGTTTTGGTGTCTACCTATTTTAAGATCGGCAGTTGGCACGTTTGTTTTGGTGTTTACATATTTTAAGATAGGCAGTCGGCACGTTTTTTTTGGTGTCTACCTATTTTAAGATCGGCAGTCGGCACGTTTGTTTTGGTGTCTACCTATTTTAAGATCGGCAGTTGGCACGTTTGTTTTCGTGTCTACCTATTTTAAGATCGGCAGTTGGCACGTTTGTTTTGGTGTCTACCTATTTTAAGATCGGCAGTCGGCACTTTTGTTTTAGTGTCTACCTATTTTAAGGTCGACAGTTGGCACGTTTGTTTTGGTGTCTACCTATTTTAAGGTCGACAGTTGGCACCTTTGTTTTGGTGTCTACCTATTTTAAGGTCGACAGTTGGCACGTTTATTTTCGTGTCTACCTATTTTAAGATCGACAGTTGGCACTTTTGTTTTGATGTCTACCTATTTTAAGATCGACAGTTGGCACCTTTGTTTTGGTGTCTACCTATTTTAAGGTCGACAGTTGGCACTGTTGTTTTGGTGTCTACCTATTTTAAGATCGGCAGTCGGCACTTTTGTTTTGGTGTCTACCTATTTTAAGGTCGACAGTTGGCACGTTTGTTTTGGTGTCTACCTATTTTAAGGTCGACAGTTGGCACGTTTGTTTTGGTGTCTACCTATTTTAAGATCGGTAGTTGGCACGTTTATTTTGGTGTCTGGCTATTTTAAGATCGGCAGTCGGCACGTTTGTTTTGGTGTCTACCTATTTTAAGATCGGCAGTCGGCACGTTTGTTTTGGTGTCTACCTATTTTAAGATCGGCAGTTGGCACGTTTGTTTTGGTGTCTACCTATTTTAAGATCGGCAGTTGGCACGTTTGTTTTGGTGTCTACCTATTTTAAGATAGGCAGTCGGCACGTTTGTTTTGGTGTCTACCTATTTTAAGATCGGCAGTCGGCACGTTTCTTTTGGTGTCTACCTATTTTAAGATCGGCAGTTGGCACGTTTGTTTTGGTGCCTACCTATTTTAAGATCGGCAGTCGGCACTTTTGTTTTGGTGTCTACCTATTTTAAGGTCGACAGTTGGGACGTTTGTTTTGGTGTCTACCTATTTTAAGGTCGACAGTTGGCACCTTTGTTTTGGTGTCTACCTATTTTAAGGTCGACAGTTGGCACGTTTGTTTTGGTGTCTACCTATTTTAAGGTCGACAGTTGGCACGTTTATTTTCGTGTCTACCTATTTTAAGATCGACAGTTGGCACTTTTGTTTTGATGTCTACCTATTTGAAGGTCGACAGTTGGCACCTTTGTTTTGGTGTCTACCTATTTTAAGGTCGACAGTTGGCACTTTTGTTTTGGTGTCTACCTATTTTAAGGACGGCAGTTGGCACTTTTGTTTTGGTGTCTACCTATTTTAAGATCGGCAGTCGGCACTTTTGTTTTGGTGTCTACCTATTTTAAGATCGGCAGTCGGCACTTTTGTTTTGGTGTCTACCTATTTTAAGATCGGCAGTCGGCACTGTTGTTTTGGTGTCTACCTATTTTAAGGTCGACAGTTGGCACTTTTGTTTTGGTGTCTACCTATTTTAAGTCGGCAGTTGGCACGTTTGTTTTGGTGTCTACCTATTTTAAGATCGGTAGTCGGCACTTTTGTTTCGATGTCTACCTTATTTTGAGAGTGGCAGTCGGCACTTTTGTTTTGATGTCTACCTATTTTAAGATCGACAGTCGGCACTTTTGTTTTGGTGTATACCTATTTAAAGATTGGCAGTCGGCACTTTTATTTTGGTGTCTACCTAGTTTAAGATCGACAGTCGGCACTTTTGTTTTGGTGTCTACCTATTTTAAGATCGGCAGTCGGCATTTTTGTTTTGGTGTCTACCTATTTTAAGATCGGCAGTTGGCACGTTTGTTTTGGTGTCTACCTATTTTAAGGTCGACAGTTGGCACGTTTGTTTTGGTGTCTATCTATTTGAAGATCGACAGTTGGCACGTTTGTTTTGGTGTCTACCTATTTTAAGATCGGCAGTTGGCACGTTTGTTTTGGTGTCTACCTATTTTAAGATCGGCAGTTGGCATGTTTTTTTGGTGTCTACCTATTTTAAGATCGGCAGTCGGCACGTTTGTTTTGGTGTCTACCTATTTTAAGATCGGCAGTTGGCACGTTTATTTTGGTGACTACCTATTTTAAGATCGGCAGTCGGCACGTTTGTTTTGGTGTCTACCTATTTTAAGATCGGCAGTCGGCACGTTTGTTTTGGTGTCTACCTATTTTAAGATCGGCAGTTGGCACGTTTGTTTTGGTGTCTACCTATTTTAAGATCGGCAGTTGGCACGTTTGTTTTGGTGTTTACCTATTTTAAGATAGGCAGTCGGCACGTTTGTTTTGGTGTCTACCTATTTTAAGATCGGCAGTCGGCACGTTTGTTTTGGTGTCTACCTCTTTTAAGATCGGCAGTTGGCACGTTTGTTTTGGTGTCTACCTATTTTAAGATCGGCAGTTGGCACGTTTGTTTTGGTGTCTACCTATTTTAAGATCGGCAGTCGGCACTTTTGTTTTAGTGTCTACCTATTTTAAGGTCGACAGTTGGCACGTTTGTTTTGGTGTCTACCTATTTTAAGGTCGACAGTTGGCACCTTTGTTTTGGTGTCTACCTATTTTAAGGTCGACAGTTGGCACGTTTATTTTCGTGTCTACCTATTTTAAGATCGACAGTTGGCACTTTTGTTTTGATGTCTACCTATTTTAAGGTCGACAGTTGGCACCTTTGTTTTGGTGACTACCTATTTTAAGGTCGACAGTTGGCACTGTTGTTTTGGTGTCTACCTATTTTAAGGACGGCATTTGGCACGTTTGTTTTGGTGTCTACCTATTTTAAGATCGGCAGTCGGCACTTTTGTTTTGGTGTCTACCTATTTTAAGGTCGACAGTTGGCACGTTTGTTTTGGTGTCTACCTATTTTAAGGTCGACAGTTGGCACCTTTGTTTTGGTGTCTATCTATTTTAAGGTCGACAGTTGGCACGTTTGTTTTGGTGTCTACCTATTTTAAGGACGGCAGTTGGCACTTTTGTTTTGGTGTCTACCTATTTTAAGATCGGTAGTTGGCACGTTTATTTTGGTGTCTGCCTATTTTAAGATCGGCAGTCGGCACGTTTGTATTGGTGTCTACCTATTTTAAGATCGGCAGTCGGCACGTTTGTTTTGGTGTCTACCTATTTTAAGATCGGCAGTTGGCACGTTTGTTTTGGTGTCTACCTATTTAAAGATCGGCAGTTGGCACGTTTGTTTTGGTGTCTACCTATTTTAAGATAGGCAGTCGGCACGTTTGTTTTGGTGTCTACCTATTTTAAGATCGGCAGTCGGCACGTTTCTTTTGGTGTCTACCTATTTTAAGGTCGACAGTTGGCACGTTTATTTTCGTGTCTACCTATTTTAAGATCGACAGTTGGCACTTTTGTTTTGGTGTCTACCTATTTTAAGGACGGCAGTTGGCACTTTTGTTTTGGTGTCTACCTATTTTAAGATCGGCAGTCGGCACTTTTGTTTTGGTGTCTACCTATTTTAAGGTCGACAGTTGGCACGTTTGTTTTGGTGTCTACCTATTTTAAGATCGACAGTTGGCACGTTTGTTTTGGTGTCTACCTATTTTAAGGTCGACAGTTGGCACGTTTGTTTTGGTGTCTACCTATTTTAAGATCGGCAGTAGGCACGTTTGTTTTGGTGTCTACCTATTTTAAGGTCGACAGTTGGCACGTTTGTTTTGGTGTCTACCTATTTTAAGATCGACAGTTGGCACTTTTGTTTTGGTGTCTACCTATTTTAAGATCGGCAGTCGGCACTTTTGTTTTGGTGTCTACCTATTTTAAGATCGGCAGTCGGCACTTTCGTTTTGGTGTCTACCTATTTTAAGATCGGCAGTCGGCACTGTTGTTTTGGTGTCTACCTATTTTAAGGTCGACAGTTGGCACTTTTGTTTTGGTGTCTACCTATTTTAAGTCGGCAGTTGGCACGTTTGTTTTGGTGTCTACCTATTTTAAGATCGGTAGTCGGCACTTTTGTTTCGATGTCTACCTTATTTTGAGAGTGGCAGTCGGCACTTTTGTTTTGATGTCTACCTATTTTAAGGTCGGCAGTTGGCACGTTTGTTTTGGTGTATACCTATTTAAAGATTGGCAGTCGGCACTTTTATTTTGGTGTCTACCTATTTTAAGATCGACAGTCGGCACTTTTGTTTTGGTGTCTACCTATTTTAAGATCGGCAGTTGGCATTTTTGTTTTGGTGTCTACCTATTTTAAGATCGGCAGTTGGCACGTTTGTTTTGGTGTCTACCTATTTTAAGGTCGACAGTTGGCACGTTTGTTTTGGTGTCTATCTATTTTAAGATCGACAGTTGGCACGTTTGTTTTGGTGTCTACCTATTTTAAGATCGGCAGTTGGCACGTTTGTTTTGGTGTCTACCTATTTTAAGATCGGCAGTCGGCACGTTTGTTTTGGTGTCTACCTGTTTTAAGATCGGCAGTTGGCACGTTTATTTTGGTGACTACCTATTTTAAGATCGGCAGTCGGCACGTTTGTTTTGGTGTCTACCTATTTTAAGATCGACAGTCGGCACGTTTGTTTTGGTGTCTACATATTTTAAGATCGGCAGTTGGCACGTTTGTTTTGGTGTCTACCTATTTTAAGATCGGCAGTTGGCACGTTTGTTTTGGTGTCTACCTATTTTAAGATCGGCAGTCGGCACTTTTGTTTTAGTGTCTACCTATTTTAAGGTCGACAGTTGGCACGTTTGTTTTGGTGTCTACCTATTTTAAGGTCGACAGTTGGCACCTTTGTTTTGGTGTCTACCTATTTTAAGGTCGACAGTTGGCACGTTTGTTTTGGTGTCTACCTATTTTAAGGTCGACAGTTGGCACGTTTATTTTCGTGTCTACCTATTTTAAGATCGACAGTTGGCACTTTTGTTTTGATGTCTACCTATTTTAAGGTCGACAGTTGGCACCTTTGTTTTGGTGTCTACCTATTTTAAGGTCGACAGTTGGCACTGTTGTTTTGGTGTCTACCTATTTTAAGGACGGCAGTTGGCACTTTTGTTTTGGTGTCTACCTATTTTAAGATCGGCAGTCGGCACTTTTGTTTTGGTGTCTACCTATTTTAAGATCGGCAGTCGGCACTTTTGTTTTGGTGTCTACCTATTTTAAGATCGACAGTCGGCACTGTTGTTTTGGTGTCTACCTATTTTAAGGTCGACAGTTGGCACTTTTGTTTTGGTGTCTACCTATTTTAAGTCGGCAGTTGGCACGTTTGTTTTGGTGTCTACCTATTTTAAGATCGGTAGTCGGCACTTTTGTTTCGATGTCTACCTTATTTTAAGAGTGGCAGTCGGCACGTTTGTTTTGATGTCTACCTATTTTAAGGTCGGCAGTAGGCACGTTTGTTTTGGTGTATACCTATTTAAAGATCGGCAGTCGGCACGTTTGTTTTGGTGTCTACCTATTTTAAGATCGACAGTCGGCACCTTTGTTTTGGTGTCTACCTATTTTAAGATCGGCAGTCGGCACTTTTGTTTTGGTGTCTACCTATTTTAAGGTCGACAGTTGGCACGTTTGTTTTGGTGTCTACCTATTTGAAGATCGGCAGTTGGCACGTTTATTTTGGTGTCTACCTATTTTAAGATCGGCAGTCGGCACGTTTGTTTTGGTGTCTACCTATTTTAAGATCGGCAGTCGGCACGTTTGTTTTGGTGTCTACCTGTTTTAAGATCGGCAGTTGGCACGTTTATTTTGGTGACTACCTATTTTAAGATCGGCAGTCGGCACGTTTGTTTTGGTGTCTACCTATTTTAAGATCGACAGTCGGCACGTTTGTTTTGGTGTCTACATATTTTAAGATCGGCAGTTGGCACGTTTGTTTTGGTGTCTACCTATTTTAAGATCGGCAGTTGGCACGTTTGTTTTGGTGTCTACCTATTTTAAGATCGGCAGTCGGCTCTTTTGTTTTAGTGTCTACCTATTTTAAGGTCGACAGTTGGCACGTTTGTTTTGGTGTCTACCTATTTTAAGGTCGACAGTTGGCACCTTTGTTTTGGTGTCTACCTATTTTAAGGTCGACAGTTGGCACGTTTGTTTTGGTGTCTACCTATTTTAAGGTCGACAGTTGGCACGTTTATTTTCGTGTCTACCTATTTTAAGATCGACAGTTGGCACTTTTGTTTTGATGTCTACCTATTTTAAGGTCGACAGTTGGCACCTTTGTTTTGGTGTCTACCTATTTTAAGGTCGACAGTTGGCACTGTTGTTTTGGTGTCTACCTATTTTAAGGACGGCAGTTGGCACTTTTGTTTTGGTGTCTACCTATTTTAAGATCGGCAGTCGGCACTTTTGTTTTGGTGTCTACCTATTTTAAGATCGGCAGTCGGCACTTTTGTTTTGGTGTCTACCTATTTTAAGATCGACAGTCGGCACTGTTGTTTTGGTGTCTACCTATTTTAAGGTCGACAGTTGGCACTTTTGTTTTGGTGTCTACCTATTTTAAGTCGGCAGTTGGCACGTTTGTTTTGGTGTCTACCTATTTTAAGATCGGTAGTCGGCACTTTTGTTTCGATGTCTACCTTATTTTAAGAGTGGCAGTCGGCACGTTTGTTTTGATGTCTACCTATTTTAAGGTCGGCAGTAGGCACGTTTGTTTTGGTGTATACCTATTTAAAGATCGGCAGTCGGCACGTTTGTTTTGGTGTCTACCTATTTTAAGATCGACAGTCGGCACCTTTGTTTTGGTGTCTACCTATTTTAAGATCGGCAGTCGGCACTTTTGTTTTGGTGTCTACCTATTTTAAGGTCGACAGTTGGCACGTTTGTTTTGGTGTCTACCTATTTGAAGATCGGCAGTTGGCACGTTTATTTTGGTGTCTACCTATTTTAAGATCGGCAGTCGGCACGTTTGTTTTGGTGTCTACCTATTTTAAGATCGGCAGTCGGCACGTTTGTTTTGGTGTCTACCTATTTTAAGATCGGCAGTTGGCACGTTTGTTTTGGTGTCTACCTATTTTAAGATCGGCAGTTGGCACGTTTGTTTTGGTGTCTACCTATTTTAAGATAGGCAGTCGGCACGTTTGTTTTGGTGTCTACCTATTTTAAGATCGGCAGTTGGCACGTTTGTTTTGGTGTCTACCTATTTTAAGATCGGCAGTTGGCACGTTTGTTTTGGTGTCTACCTATTTTAAGATCGGCAGTCGGCACTTTTGTTTTAGTGTCTACCTATTTTAAGGTCGACAGTTGGCACGTTTGTTTTGGTGTCTACCTATTTTAAGGTCGACAGTTGGCACCTTTGTTTTGGTGTCTACCTATTTTAAGGTCGACAGTTGGCACGTTTGTTTTGGTGTCTACCTATTTTAAGGTCGACAGTTGGCACGTTTATTTTCGTGTCTACCTATTTTAAGATCGACAGTTGGCACTTTTTTTTTATGTCTACCTATTTTAAGGTCGACAGTTGGCACCTTTGTTTTGGTGTCTACCTATTTTAAGGTCGACAGTTGGCACTTTTGTTTTGGTGTCTACCTATTTTAAGGACGGCAGTTGGCACTTTTGTTTTGGTGTCTACCTATTTTAAGATCGGCAGTTGGCACTTTTATTTTGGTGTCTACCTATTTTAAGATCGGCAGTCGGCACTTTTGTTTTGGTGTCTACCTATTTTAAGATCGGCAGTCGGCACTGTTGTTTTGGTGTCTACCTATTTTAAGGTCGACAGTTGGCACTTTTGTTTTGGTGTCTACCTATTTTAAGTCGGCAGTTGGCACGTTTGTTTTGGTGTCTACCTATTTTAAGATCGGTAGTCGGCACTTTTGTTTCGATGTCTACCTTATTTTAAGAGTGGCAGTCGGCACTTTTGTTTTGATGTCTACCTATTTTAAGGTCGGCAGTCGGCACTTTTGTTTTGGTGTCTACCTATTTTAAGATCGACAGTCGGCACTTTTGTTTTAGTGTCTACCTATTTTAAGGTCGACAGTTGGCACGTTTGTTTTGGTGTCTACCTATTTTAAGGTCGACAGTTGGCACCTTTGTTTTGGTGTCTACCTATTTTAAGGTCGACAGTTGGCACCTTTGTTTTGGTTTCTGCCTATTTTAAGGTCGACAGTTGGCACTTTTGTTTTGGTGTCTACCTATTTTAAGATCGGCAGTTGGCACTTTTGTTTTGGTGTCTACCTATTTTAAGATCGGCAGTCGGCACTTTTGTTTTGGTGTCTACCTATTTTAAGATCGGCAGTCGGCACTGTTGTTTTGGTGTCTACCTATTTTAAGGTCGACAGTTGGCACTTTTGTTTTGGTGTCTACCTATTTTAAGTCGGCAGTTGGCACGTTTGTTTTGGTGTCTACCTATTTTAAGATCGGCAGTTGGCACGTTTATTTTGGTGTCTACCTATTTTAAGATCGGCAGTCGGCACGTTTGTTTTGGTGTCTACCTATTTTAAGATCGGCAGTCGGCACGTTTGTTTTGGTGTCTACCTATTTTAAGATCGGCAGTTGGCACGTTTGTTTTGGTGTCTACCTATTTTAAGATCGGCAGTTGGCACGTTTGTTTTGGTGTCTACCTATTTTAAGATAGGCAGTCGGCACGTTTGTTTTGGTGTCTACCTATTTTAAGATCGGCAGTTGGCACGTTTGTTTTGGTGTCTACCTATTTTAAGATCGGCAGTTGGCACGTTTGTTTTGGTGTCTACCTATTTTAAGATCGGCAGTCGGCACTTTTGTTTTAGTGTCTACCTATTTTAAGGTCGACAGTTGGCACGTTTGTTTTGGTGTCTACCTATTTTAAGGTCGACAGTTGGCACCTTTGTTTTGGTGTCTACCTATTTTAAGGTCGACAGTTGGCACGTTTGTTTTGGTGTCTACCTATTTTAAGGTCGACAGTTGGCACGTTTATTTTCGTGTCTACCTATTTTAAGATCGACAGTTGGCACTTTTTTTTTATGTCTACCTATTTTAAGGTCGACAGTTGGCACCTTTGTTTTGGTGTCTACCTATTTTAAGGTCGACAGTTGGCACTTTTGTTTTGGTGTCTACCTATTTTAAGGACGGCAGTTGGCACTTTTGTTTTGGTGTCTACCTATTTTAAGATCGGCAGTTGGCACTTTTATTTTGGTGTCTACCTATTTTAAGATCGGCAGTCGGCACTTTTGTTTTGGTGTCTACCTATTTTAAGATCGGCAGTCGGCACTGTTGTTTTGGTGTCTACCTATTTTAAGGTCGACAGTTGGCACTTTTGTTTTGGTGTCTACCTATTTTAAGTCGGCAGTTGGCACGTTTGTTTTGGTGTCTACCTATTTTAAGATCGGTAGTCGGCACTTTTGTTTCGATGTCTACCTTATTTTAAGAGTGGCAGTCGGCACTTTTGTTTTGATGTCTACCTATTTTAAGGTCGGCAGTCGGCACTTTTGTTTTGGTGTCTACCTATTTTAAGATCGACAGTCGGCACTTTTGTTTTAGTGTCTACCTATTTTAAGGTCGACAGTTGGCACGTTTGTTTTGGTGTCTACCTATTTTAAGGTCGACAGTTGGCACCTTTGTTTTGGTGTCTACCTATTTTAAGGTCGACAGTTGGCACGTTTGTTTTGGTGTCTACCTATTTTAAGGTCGACAGTTGGCACGTTTATTTTCGTGTCTACCTATTTTAAGATCGACAGTTGGCACTTTTGTTTTGATGTCTACCTATTTGAAGGTCGACAGTTGGCACCTTTGTTTTGGTGTCTACCTATTTTAAGGTCGACAGTTGGCACTTTTGTTTTGGTGTCTACCTATTTTAAGATCGACAGTCGGCACCTTTGTTTTGGTGTCTACCTATTTTAAGATCGGCAGTCGGCACTTTTGTTTTGGTGTCTACCTATTTTAAGATCGGCAGTCGGCACTGTTGTTTTGGTGTCTACCTATTTTAAGGTCGACAGTTGGCACTTTTGTTTTGGTGTCTACCTATTTTAAGTCGGCAGTTGGCACGTTTGTTTTGGTGTCTACCTATTTTAAGATCGGTAGTCGGCACTTTTGTTTCGATGTCTACCTTATTTTCAGAGTGGCAGTCGGCACGTTTGTTTTGATGTCTACCTATTTTAAGGTCGGCAGTAGGCACGTTTGTTTTGGTGTATACCTATTTAAAGATCGGCAGTCGGCACTTTTGTTTTGGTGTCTACCTATTTTAAGATCGACAGTCGGCACCTTTGTTTTGGTGTCTACCTATTTTAAGATCGGCAGTCGGCACTTTTGTTTTGGTGTCTACCTATTTTAAGGTCGACAGTTGGCACGTTTGTTTTGGTGTCTACCTATTTGAAGATCGACAGTTGGCACGTTTGTTTTGGTGTCTACCTATTTTAAGATCGGCAGTTGGCACGTTTATTTTGGTGTATACCTATTTTAAGATCGGCAGTCGGCACGTTTGTTTTGGTGTCTACCTATTTTAAGATCGGCAGTCGGCACGTTTGTTTTGGTGTCTACCTATTTTAAGATCGGCCGTAGGCACGTTTGTTTTGGTGTCTACCTATTTTAAGATCGGCAGTTGGCACGTTTGTTTTGGTGTCTACCTATTTTAAGATAGGCAGTCGGCACGTTTGTTTTGGTGTCTACCTATTTTAAGATCGGCAGTCGGCACGTTTGTTTTGGTGTCTACCTATTTTAAGATCGGCAGTTGGCACGTTTGTTTTGGTGTCTACCTATTTTAAGATCGGCAGTTGGCACGTTTGTTTTGGTGTCTACCTATTTTAAGATCGGCAGTCGGCACTTTTGTTTTAGTGTCTACCTATTTTAAGGTCGACAGTTGACACGTTTGTTTTGGTGTCTACCTATTTTAAGGTAGACAGTTGGCACCTTTGTTTTGGTGTCTAACTATTTTAAGGTCGACAGTTGGCACGTTTGTTTTGGTGTCTACCTATTTTAAGGTCGACAGTTGGCACTTTTGTTTTGATGTCTACCTATTTGAAGGTCGACAGTTGGCACCTTTGTTTTGGTGTCTACCTATTTTAAGGTCGACAGTTGGCACTTTTGTTTTGGTGTCTACCTATTTTAAGGTCGACAGTTGGCACGTTTGTTTTGGTGTCTACCTATTTTAAGATCGGCAGTCGGCACTTTTGTTTTGGTGTCTACCTATTTTAAGATCGGCAGTCGGCACTTTTGTTTTGGTGTCTACCTATTTTAAAATCGGCAGTCGGCACTGTTGTTTTGGTGTCTACCTATTTTAAGGTCGACAGTTGGCACTTTTGTTTTGGTGTCTACCTATTTTAAGTCGGCAGTTGGCACGTTTGTTTTGGTGTCTACCTATTTTAAGATCGGTAGTCGGCACTTTTGTTTCGATGTCTACCTTATTTTAAGAGTGCAAGTCGGCACTTTTGTTTTGATGTCTACCTATTTTAAGGTCGGCAGTCGGCACGTTTGTTTTGGTGTCTACCTATTTTAAGATCGACAGTCGGCACCTTTGTTTTGGTGTCTACCTATTTTAAGATCGGCAGTCGGCACTTTTGTTTTGGTGTCTACCTATTTTAAGATCGGCAGTCGGCAAGTTTGTTTTGGTGTCTACCTATTTTAAGATCGGCAGTTGGCACGTTTGTTTTGGTGTCTACCTATTTTAAGATCGGCAGTTGGCACGTTTGTTTTGGTGTTTACCTATTTTAAGATAGGCAGTCGGCACGTTTGTTTTGGTGTCTACCTATTTTAAGATCGGCAGTCGGCACGTTTGTTTTGGTGTCTACCTATTTTAAGATCGGCAGTTGGCACGTTTGTTTTGGTGTCTACCTATTTTAAGATCGGCAGTTGGCACGTTTGTTTTGGTGTCTACCTATTTTAAGATCGGCAGTCGGCACTTTTGTTTTAGTGTCTACATATTTTAAGGTCGACAGTTGGCACGTTTGTTTTGGTGTCTACCTATTTTAAGGTCGACAGTTGGCACCTTTGTTTTGGTGTCTACCTATTTTAAGGTCGACAGTTGGCACGTTTGTTTTGGTGTCTACCTATTTTAAGGACGGCAGTTGGCACTTTTGCTTTGGTTTCTACCTATTTTAAAATCGGCAGTCGGCACTTTTGTTTTGGTGTCTACCTATTTTAAGATCGGCAGTCGGCACTTTTGTTTTGGTGTCTACCTATTTTAAGATCGGCAGTCGGCACTGTTGTTTTGGTGTCTACCTATTTTAAGGTCGACAGTTGGCACTTTTGTTTTGGTGTCTACCTATTTTAAGTCGACAGTTGGCACGTTTGTTTTGGTGTCTACCTATTTTAAGATCGGTAGTCGGCACTTTTGTTTCGATGTCTACCTTATTTTGAGAGTGGCAGTCGGCACTTTTGTTTTGATGTCTACCTATTTTAAGGTCGGCAGTTGGCACGTTTGTTTTGGTGTATACCTATTTAAAGATTGGCAGTCGGCACTTTTGTTTTGGTGTCTACCTATTTTAAGATCGGCAGTCGGCACTTTTGTTTTGGTGTCTACCTATTTTAAGATCGGCAGTTGGCACGTTTGTTTTGGTGTCTACCTATTTTAAGTCGACAGTTGGCACGTTTGTTTTGGTGTCTACCTATTTTAAGATCGGCAGTTGGCACGTTTGTTTTGGTGTCTACCTATTTTAAGATCGGCAGTCGGCACGTTTGTTTTGGTGTCTACCTATTTTAAGATCGGCAGTTGGCACGATTATTGTGGTGACTACCTATTTTAAGATCGGCAGTCGGCACGTTTGTTTTGGTGTCTACCTATTTTAAGATCGGCAGTCGGCACGTTTGTTTTGGTGTCTACCTATTTTAAGGACGGCAGTTGGCACCTTTGTTTTGGTGTCTACCTATTTTAAGGTCGACAGTTGGCACGTTTGTTTTGGTGTCTACCTATTTTAAGGACGGCAGTTGGCACTTTTGCTTTGGTTTCTACCTATTTTAAAATCGGCAGTCGGCACTTTTGTTTTGGTGTCTACCTATTTTAAGATCGGCAGTCGGCACTTTTGTTTTGGTGTCTACCTATTTTAAGATCGGCAGTCGGCACTGTTGTTTTGGTGTCTACCTATTTTAAGGTCGACAGTTGGCACTTTTGTTTTGGTGTCTACCTATTTTAAGTCGACAGTTGGCACGTTTGTTTTGGTGTCTACCTATTTTAAGATCGGTAGTCGGCACTTTTGTTTCGATGTCTACCTTATTTTGAGAGTGGCAGTCGGCACTTTTGTTTTGATGTCTACCTATTTTAAGGTCGGCAGTTGGCACGTTTGTTTTGGTGTATACCTATTTAAAGATTGGCAGTCGGCACTTTTGTTTTGGTGTCTACCTATTTTAAGATCGGCAGTCGGCACTTTTGTTTTGGTGTCTACCTATTTTAAGATCGGCAGTTGGCACGTTTGTTTTGGTGTCTACCTATTTTAAGTCGACAGTTGGCACGTTTGTTTTGGTGTCTACCTATTTTAAGATCGGCAGTTGGCACGTTTGTTTTGGTGTCTACCTATTTTAAGATCGGCAGTCGGCACGTTTGTTTTGGTGTCTACCTATTTTAAGATCGGCAGTTGGCACGATTATTGTGGTGACTACCTATTTTAAGATCGGCAGTCGGCACGTTTGTTTTGGTGTCTACCTATTTTAAGATCGGCAGTCGGCACGTTTGTTTTGGTGTCTACCTATTTTAAGATCGGCAGTTGGCACGTTTGTTTTGGTGTTTACCTATTTTAAGATCGGCAGTTGGCACGTTTGTTTTGATGTTTACCTATTTTAAGATAGGCAGTCGGCACGTTTGTTTTGGTGTCTACCTGTTTTAAGATCGGCAGTCGGCACGTTTGTTTTGGTGTCTACCTATTTTAAGATCGGCAGTTGGCACTGTTGTTTTGGTGTCTACCTATTTTAAGATCGGCAGTTGGCACGTTTGTTTTGGTGTCTACCTATTTTAAGATCGGCAGTCGGCACTTTTGTTTTAGTGTCTACCTATTTTAAGGTCGACAGTTGGCACGTTTGTTTTGGTGTCTACCTGTCTTAAGGTCGACAGTTGGCACGTTTGTTTTGGTGTCTACCTATTTTAAGGTCGACAGTTGGAACGTTTATTTTCGTGTCTACCTATTTTAAGATCGACAGTTGGCACTTTTGTTTTGATGTCTACCTATTTGAAGGTCGACAGTTGGCACGTTTGTTTTGGTGTCTACCTATTTGAAGATCGACAGTTGGCACGTTTGTTTTGGTGTCTACCTATTTTAAGATCGGCAGTTGGCACGTTTATTTTGGTGTATACCTATTTTAAGATCGGCAGTCGGCACGTTTGTTTTGGTGTCTACCTATTTTAAGATCGGCAGTCGGCACGTTTGTTTTGGTGTCTACCTATTTTAAGATCGGCCGTAGGCACGTTTGTTTTGGTGTCTACCTATTTTAAGATCGGCAGTTGGCACGTTTGTTTTGGTGTCTACCTATTTTAAGATAGGCAGTCGGCACGTTTGTTTTGGTGTCTACCTATTTTAAGATCGGCAGTCGGCACGTTTGTTTTGGTGTCTACCTATTTTAAGATCGGCAGTTGGCACGTTTGTTTTGGTGTCTACCTATTTTAAGATCGGCAGTTGGCACGTTTGTTTTGGTGTCTACCTATTTTAAGATCGGCAGTCGGCACTTTTGTTTTAGTGTCTACCTATTTTAAGGTCGACAGTTGACACGTTTGTTTTGGTGTCTACCTATTTTAAGGTAGACAGTTGGCACCTTTGTTTTGGTGTCTAACTATTTTAAGGTCGACAGTTGGCACGTTTGTTTTGGTGTCTACCTATTTTAAGGTCGACAGTTGGCACTTTTGTTTTGATGTCTACCTATTTGAAGGTCGACAGTTGGCACCTTTGTTTTGGTGTCTACCTATTTTAAGGTCGACAGTTGGCACTTTTGTTTTGGTGTCTACCTATTTTAAGGTCGACAGTTGGCACGTTTGTTTTGGTGTCTACCTATTTTAAGATCGGCAGTCGGCACTTTTGTTTTGGTGTCTACCTATTTTAAGATAGGCAGTCGGCACTTTTGTTTTGGTGTCTACCTATTTTAAAATCGGCAGTCGGCACTGTTGTTTTGGTGTCTACCTATTTTAAGGTCGACAGTTGGCACTTTTGTTTTGGTGTCTACCTATTTTAAGTCGGCAGTTGGCACGTTTGTTTTGGTGTCTACCTATTTTAAGATCGGTAGTCGGCACTTTTGTTTCGATGTCTACCTTATTTTAAGAGTGCAAGTCGGCACTTTTGTTTTGATGTCTACCTATTTTAAGGTCGGCAGTCGGCACGTTTGTTTTGGTGTCTACCTATTTTAAGATCGACAGTCGGCACCTTTGTTTTGGTGTCTACCTATTTTAAGATCGGCAGTCGGCACTTTTGTTTTGGTGTCTACCTATTTTAAGATCGGCAGTCGGCAAGTTTGTTTTGGTGTCTACCTATTTTAAGATCGGCAGTTGGCACGTTTGTTTTGGTGTCTACCTATTTTAAGATCGGCAGTTGGCACGTTTGTTTTGGTGTTTACCTATTTTAAGATAGGCAGTCGGCACGTTTGTTTTGGTGTCTACCTATTTTAAGATCGGCAGTCGGCACGTTTGTTTTGGTGTCTACCTATTTTAAGATCGGCAGTTGGTACGTTTGTTTTGGTGTCTACCTATTTTAAGATCGGCAGTTGGCACGTTTGTTTTGGTGTCTACCTATTTTAAGATCGGCAGTCGGCACTTTTGTTTTAGTGTCTACATATTTTAAGGTCGACAGTTGGCACGTTTGTTTTGGTGTCTACCTATTTTAAGGTCGACAGTTGGCACCTTTGTTTTGGTGTCTACCTATTTTAAGGTCGACAGTTGGCACGTTTGTTTTGGTGTCTACCTATTTTAAGGACGGCAGTTGGCACTTTTGCTTTGGTTTCTACCTATTTTAAAATCGGCAGTCGGCACTTTTGTTTTGGTGTCTACCTATTTTAAGATCGGCAGTCGGCACTTTTGTTTTGGTGTCTACCTATTTTAAGATCGGCAGTCGGCACTGTTGTTTTGGTGTCTACCTATTTTAAGGTCGACAGTTGGCACTTTTGTTTTGGTGTCTACCTATTTTAAGTCGACAGTTGGCACGTTTGTTTTGGTGTCTACCTATTTTAAGATCGGTAGTCGGCACTTTTGTTTCGATGTCTACCTTATTTTGAGAGTGGCAGTCGGCACTTTTGTTTTGATGTCTACCTATTTTAAGGTCGGCAGTTGGCACGTTTGTTTTGGTGTATACCTATTTAAAGATTGGCAGTCGGCACTTTTGTTTTGGTGTCTACCTATTTTAAGATCGGCAGTCGGCACTTTTGTTTTGGTGTCTACCTATTTTAAGATCGGCAGTTGGCACGTTTGTTTTGGTGTCTACCTATTTTAAGTCGACAGTTGGCACGTTTGTTTTGGTGTCTACCTATTTTAAGATCGGCAGTTGGCACGTTTGTTTTGGTGTCTACCTATTTTAAGATCGGCAGTCGGCACGTTTGTTTTGGTGTCTACCTATTTTAAGATCGGCAGTTGGCACGTTTATTTTGGTGACTACCTATTTTAAGATCGGCAGTCGGCACGTTTGTTTTGGTGTCTACCTATTTTAAGATCGGCAGTCGGCACGTTTGTTTTGGTGTCTACCTATTTTAAGATCGGCAGTTGGCACGTTTGTTTTGGTGTTTACCTATTTTAAGATCGGCAGTTGGCACGTTTGTTTTGATGTTTACCTATTTTAAGATAGGCAGTCGGCACGTTTGTTTTGGTGTCTACCTATTTTAAGATGGGCAGTCGGCACGTTTGTTTTGGTGTCTACCTATTTTAAGATCGGCAGTTGGCACTGTTGTTTTGGTGTCTACCTATTTTAAGATCGGCAGTTGGCACGTTTGTTTTGGTGTCTACCTATTTTAAGATCGGCAGTCGGCACTTTTGTTTTAGTGTCTACCTATTTTAAGGTCGACAGTTGGCACGTTTGTTTTGGTGTCTACCTGTCTTAAGGTCGACAGTTGGCACGTTTGTTTTGGTGTCTACCTATTTTAAGGTCGACAGTTGGAACGTTTATTTTCGTGTCTACCTATTTTAAGATCGACAGTTGGCACTTTTGTTTTGATGTCTACCTATTTTAAGGTCGCCAGTTGGCACCTTTGTTTTGGTGTCTACCTATTTTAAGGTCGACAGTTGGCACTGTTGTTTTGGTGTCTACCTATTTTAAGGACGGCAGTTGGCACGTTTGTTTTGGTGTCTACCTATTTTAAGATCGGTAGTCGGCACTTTTGTTTTGATGTCTACCTATTTTAAGGTCGGCAGTTGGCACGTTTGTTTTGGTATCTACCTATTTTAAGGTCGGTAGTTGGTACGTTTGTTTTGGTGTCTACCTATTTTAAGGTCGGCAGTTGGCACTTTTGTTTTGGTGTCTACCTATTTTAAGATCGGTAGTTGGCACGTTTGTTTTGGTGTCTACCTATCTTAAGATCGGCAGTTGGCACTTTTGTTTTGGTGTCTACCTATTTTAAGATCGGCAGTTGGCACTTTTGTTTTGGTGTCTACCTATTTTAAGATCGGCAGTTGGCACGTTTGTTTTGGTGTCTACCTATTTTAAGGTCGACAGTTGGCACGTTTGTTTTGGTGTCTACCTATTTGAAGATCGACAGTTGGCACGTTTGTTTTGGTGTCTACCTATTTTAAGATCAGCAGTTGGCACGTTTGTTTTGGTGTCTACCTATTTTAAGATCGGCAGTCGGCACGTTTGTTTTGGTGTCTACCTATTTTAAGATCGGCAGTTGGCACGTTTATTTTGGTGACTACCTATTTTAAGATCGGCAGTCGGCACGTTTGTTTTGGTGTCTACCTATTTTAAGATCGGCAGTCGGCACGTTTGTTTTGGTGTCTACCTATTTTAAGATCGGCAGTTGGCACGTTTGTTTTGGTGTCTACCTATTTTAAGATCGGCAGTTGGCACGTTTGTTTTGGTGTTTACCTATTTTAAGATAGGCAGTCGGCACGTTTTTTTTGGTGTCTACCTATTTTAAGATCGGCAGTCGGCACGTTTGTTTTGGTGTCTACCTATTTTAAGATCGGCAGTTGGCACGTTTGTTTTCGTGTCTACCTATTTTAAGATCGGCAGTTGGCACGTTTGTTTTGGTGTCTACCTATTTTAAGATCGGCAGTCGGCACTTTTGTTTTAGTGTCTACCTATTTTAAGGTCGACAGTTGGCACGTTTGTTTTGGTGTCTACCTATTTTAAGGTCGACAGTTGGCACCTTTGTTTTGGTGTCTACCTATTTTAAGGTCGACAGTTGGCACGTTTATTTTCGTGTCTACCTATTTTAAGATCGACAGTTGGCACTTTTGTTTTGATGTCTACCTATTTTAAGATCGACAGTTGGCACCTTTGTTTTGGTGTCTACCTATTTTAAGGTCGACAGTTGGCACTGTTGTTTTGGTGTCTACCTATTTTAAGATCGGCAGTCGGCACTTTTGTTTTGGTGTCTACCTATTTTAAGGTCGACAGTTGGCACGTTTGTTTTGGTGTCTACCTATTTTAAGGTCGACAGTTGGCACGTTTGTTTTGGTGTCTACCTATTTTAAGATCGGTAGTTGGCACGTTTATTTTGGTGTCTGGCTATTTTAAGATCGGCAGTCGGCACGTTTGTTTTGGTGTCTACCTATTTTAAGATCGGCAGTCGGCACGTTTGTTTTGGTGTCTACCTATTTTAAGATCGGCAGTTGGCACGTTTGTTTTGGTGTCTACCTATTTTAAGATCGGCAGTTGGCACGTTTGTTTTGGTGTCTACCTATTTTAAGATAGGCAGTCGGCACGTTTGTTTTGGTGTCTACCTATTTTAAGATCGGCAGTCGGCACGTTTCTTTTGGTGTCTACCTATTTTAAGATCGGCAGTTGGCACGTTTGTTTTGGTGCCTACCTATTTTAAGATCGGCAGTCGGCACTTTTGTTTTGGTGTCTACCTATTTTAAGGTCGACAGTTGGGACGTTTGTTTTGGTGTCTACCTATTTTAAGGTCGACAGTTGGCACCTTTGTTTTGGTGTCTACCTATTTTAAGGTCGACAGTTGGCACGTTTGTTTTGGTGTCTACCTATTTTAAGGTCGACAGTTGGCACGTTTATTTTCGTGTCTACCTATTTTAAGATCGACAGTTGGCACTTTTGTTTTGATGTCTACCTATTTGAAGGTCGACAGTTGGCACCTTTGTTTTGGTGTCTACCTATTTTAAGGTCGACAGTTGGCACGTTTGTTTTGGTGTCTACCTATTTTAAGGACGGCAGTTGGCACTTTTGTTTTGGTGTCTACCTATTTTAAGATCGGCAGTCGGCACTTTTGTTTTGGTGTCTACCTATTTTAAGATCGGCAGTCGGCACTTTTGTTTTGGTGTCTACCTATTTTAAGATCGGCAGTCGGCACTGTTGTTTTGGTGTCTACCTATTTTAAGGTCGACAGTTGGCACTTTTGTTTTGGTGTCTACCTATTTTAAGTCGGCAGTTGGCACGTTTGTTTTGGTGTCTACCTATTTTAAGATCGGTAGTCGGCACTTTTGTTTCGATGTCTACCTTATTTTGAGAGTGGCAGTCGGCACTTTTGTTTTGATGTCTACCTATTTTAAGGTCGGCAGTTGGCACGTTTGTTTTGGTGTATACCTATTTAAAGATTGGCAGTCGGCACTTTTATTTTGGTGTCTACCTAGTTTCAGATCGACAGTCGGCACTTTTGTTTTGGTGTCTACCTATTTTAAGATCGGCAGTCGGCACGTTTGTTTTGGTGTCTACCTATTTTAAGATCGGCAGTTGGCACGTTTGTTTTGGTGTCTACCTATTTTAAGGTCGACAGTTGGCACGTTTGTTTTGGTGTCTATCTATTTGAAGATCGACAGTTGGCACGTTTGTTTTGGTGTCTACCTATTTTAAGATCGGCAGTTGGCACGTTTGTTTTGGTGTCTACCTATTTTAAGATCGGCAGTTGGCATGTTTTTTTGGTGTCTACCTATTTTAAGATCGGCAGTCGGCACGTTTGTTTTGGTGTCTACCTATTTTAAGATCGGCAGTTGGCACGTTTATTTTGGTGACTACCTATTTTAAGATCGGCAGTCGGCACGTTTGTTTTGGTGTCTACCTATTTTAAGATCGGCAGTCGGCACGTTTGTTTTGGTGTCTACCTATTTTAAGATCGGCAGTTGGCACGTTTGTTTTGGTGTCTACCTATTTTAAGATCGGCAGTTGGCACGTTTGTTTTGGTGTTTACCTATTTTAAGATAGGCAGTCGGCACGTTTGTTTTGGTGTCTACCTATTTTAAGATCGGCAGTCGGCACGTTTTTTTTGGTGTCTACCTCTTTTAAGATCGGCAGTTGGCACGTTTGTTTTGGTGTCTACCTATTTTAAGATCGGCAGTTGGCACGTTTGTTTTGGTGTCTACCTATTTTAAGATCGGCAGTCGGCACTTTTGTTTTAGTGTCTACCTATTTTAAGGTCGACAGTTGGCACGTTTGTTTTGGTGTCTACCTATTTTAAGGTCGACAGTTGGCACCTTTGTTTTGGTGTCTACCTATTTTAAGGTCGACAGTTGGCACGTTTATTTTCGTGTCTACCTATTTTAAGATCGACAGTTGGCACTTTTGTTTTGATGTCTACCTATTTTAAGGTCGACAGTTGGCACCTTTGTTTTGGTGACTACCTATTTTAAGGTCGACAGTTGGCACTGTTGTTTTGGTGTCTACCTATTTTAAGGACGGCATTTGGCACGTTTGTTTTGGTGTCTACCTATTTTAAGATCGGCAGTCGGCACTTTTGTTTTGGTGTCTACCTATTTGAAGGTCGACAGTTGGCACCTTTGTTTTGGTGTCTACCTATTTTAAGGTCGACAGTTGGCACTTTTGTTTTGGTGTCTACCTATTTTAAGGACGGCAGTTGGCACTTTTGTTTTGGTGTCTACCTATTTTAAGATCGGCAGTCGGCACTTTTGTTTTGGTGTCTACCTATTTTAAGATCGGCAGTCGGCACTTTTGTTTTGGTGTCTACCTATTTTAAGATCGGCAGTCGGCACTGTTGTTTTGGTGTCTACCTATTTTAAGGTCGACAGTTGGCACTTTTGTTTTGGTGTCTACCTATTTTAAGTCGGCAGTTGGCACGTTTGTTTTGGTGTCTACCTATTTTAAGATCGGTAGTCGGCACTTTTGTTTCGATGTCTACCTTATTTTGAGAGTGGCAGTCGGCACTTTTGTTTTGATGTCTACCTATTTTAAGGTCGGCAGTTGGCACGTTTGTTTTGGTGTATACCTATTTAAAGATTGGCAGTCGGCACTTTTATTTTGGTGTCTACCTAGTTTCAGATCGACAGTCGGCACTTTTGTTTTGGTGTCTACCTATTTTAAGATCGGCAGTCGGCATTTTTGTTTTGGTGTCTACCTATTTTAAGATCGGCAGTTGGCACGTTTGTTTTGGTGTCTACCTATTTTAAGGTCGACAGTTGGCACGTTTGTTTTGGTGTCTATCTATTTGAAGATCGACAGTTGGCACGTTTGTTTTGGTGTCTACCTATTTTAAGATCGGCAGTTGGCACGTTTGTTTTGGTGTCTACCTATTTTAAGATCGGCAGTTGGCATGTTTTTTTGGTGTCTACCTATTTTAAGATCGGCAGTCGGCACGTTTGTTTTGGTGTCTACCTATTTTAAGATCGGCAGTTGGCACGTTTATTTTGGTGACTACCTATTTTAAGATCGGCAGTCGGCACGTTTGTTTTGGTGTCTACCTATTTTAAGATCGGCAGTCGGCACGTTTGTTTTGGTGTCTACCTATTTTAAGATCGGCAGTTGGCACGTTTGTTTTGGTGTCTACCTATTTTAAGATCGGCAGTTGGCACGTTTGTTTTGGTGTTTACCTATTTTAAGATAGGCAGTCGGCACGTTTGTTTTGGTGTCTACCTATTTTAAGATCGGCAGTCGGCACGTTTGTTTTGGTGTCTACCTCTTTTAAGATCGGCAGTTGGCACGTTTGTTTTGGTGTCTACCTATTTTAAGATCGGCAGTTGGCACGTTTGTTTTGGTGTCTACCTATTTTAAGATCGGCAGTCGGCACTTTTGTTTTAGTGTCTACCTATTTTAAGGTCGACAGTTGGCACGTTTGTTTTGGTGTCTACCTATTTTAAGGTCGACAGTTGGCACCTTTGTTTTGGTGTCTACCTATTTTAAGGTCGACAGTTGGCACGTTTATTTTCGTGTCTACCTATTTTAAGATCGACAGTTGGCACTTTTGTTTTAATGTCTACCTATTTTAAGGTCGACAGTTGGCACCTTTGTTTTGGTGACTACCTATTTTAAGGTCGACAGTTGGCACTGTTGTTTTGGTGTCTACCTATTTTAAGGACGGCATTTGGCACGTTTGTTTTGGTGTCTACCTATTTTAAGATCGGCAGTCGGCACTTTTGTTTTGGTGTCTACCTATTTTAAGGTCGACAGTTGGCACGTTTGTTTTGGTGTCTACCTATTTTAAGGTCGACAGTTGGCACCTTTGTTTTGGTGTCTATCTATTTTAAGGTCGACAGTTGGCACGTTTGTTTTGGTGTCTACCTATTTTAAGGACGGCAGTTGGCACTTTTGTTTTGGTGTCTACCTATTTTAAGATCGGTAGTTGGCACGTTTATTTTGGTGTCTGCCTATTTTAAGATCGGCAGTCGGCACGTTTGTATTGGTGTCTACCTATTTTAAGATCGGCAGTCGGCACGTTTGTTTTGGTGTCTACCTATTTTAAGATCGGCAGTTGGCACGTTTGTTTTGGTGTCTACCTATTTAAAGATCGGCAGTTGGCACGTTTGTTTTGGTGTCTACCTATTTTAAGATAGGCAGTCGGCACGTTTGTTTTGGTGTCTACCTATTTTAAGATCGGCAGTCGGCACGTTTCTTTTGGTGTCTACCTATTTTAAGATCGGCAGTTGGCACGTTTGTTTTGGTGCCTACCTATTTTAAGATCGGCAGTCGGCACTTTTGTTTTGGTGTCTACCTATTTTAAGGTCGACAGTTGGGACGTTTGTTTTGGTGTCTACCTATTTTAAGGTGGACAGTTGGCACCTTTGTTTTGGTGTCTACCTATTTTAAGGTCGACAGTTGGCACGTTTGTTTTGGTGTCTACCTATTTTAAGGTCGACAGTTGGCACGTTTATTTTCGTGTCTACCTATTTTAAGATCGACAGTTGGCACTTTTGTTTTGGTGTCTACCTATTTTAAGGACGGCAGTTGGCACTTTTGTTTTGGTGTCTACCTATTTTAAGATCGGCAGTCGGCACTTTTGTTTTGGTGTCTACCTATTTTAAGATCGGCAGTCGGCACTTTTGTTTTGGTGTCTACCTATTTTAAGATCGGCAGTCGGCACTGTTGTTTTGGTGTCTACCTATTTTAAGGTCGACAGTTGGCACTTTTGTTTTGGTGTCTACCTATTTTAAGTCGGCAGTTGGCACGTTTGTTTTGGTGTCTACCTATTTTAAGATCGGTAGTCGGCACTTTTGTTTCGATGTCTACCTTATTTTGAGAGTGGCAGTCGGCACTTTTGTTTTGATGTCTACCTATTTTAAGGTCGGCAGTTGGCACGTTTGTTTTGGTGTATACCTATTTAAAGATTGGCAGTCGGCACTTTTATTTTGGTGTCTACCTAGTTTCAGATCGACAGTCGGCACTTTTGTTTTGGTGTCTACCTATTTTAAGATCGGCAGTCGGCATTTTTGTTTTGGTGTCTACCTATTTTAAGATCGGCAGTTGGCACGTTTGTTTTGGTGTCTACCTATTTTAAGGTCGACAGTTGGCACGTTTGTTTTGGTGTCTATCTATTTGAAGATCGACAGTTGGCACGTTTGTTTTGGTGTCTACCTATTTTAAGATCGGCAGTTGGCACGTTTGTTTTGGTGTCTACCTATTTTAAGATCGGCAGTTGGCATGTTTTTTTGGTGTCTACCTATTTTAAGATCGGCAGTCGGCACGTTTGTTTTGGTGTCTACCTATTTTAAGATCGGCAGTTGGCACGTTTATTTTGGTGACTACCTATTTTAAGATCGGCAGTCGGCACGTTTGTTTTGGTGTCTACCTATTTTAAGATCGGCAGTCGGCACGTTTGTTTTGGTGTCTACCTATTTTAAGATCGGCAGTTGGCACGTTTGTTTTGGTGTCTACCTATTTTAAGATCGGCAGTTGGCACGTTTGTTTTGGTGTTTACCTATTTTAAGATAGGCAGTCGGCACGTTTGTTTTGGTGTCTACCTATTTTAAGATCGGCAGTCGGCACGTTTGTTTTGGTGTCTACCTCTTTTAAGATCGGCAGTTGGCACGTTTGTTTTGGTGTCTACCTATTTTAAGATCGGCAGTTGGCACGTTTGTTTTGGTGTCTACCTATTTTAAGATCGGCAGTCGGCACTTTTGTTTTAGTGTCTACCTATTTTAAGGTCGACAGTTGGCACGTTTGTTTTGGTGTCTACCTATTTTAAGGTCGACAGTTGGCACCTTTGTTTTGGTGTCTACCTATTTTAAGGTCGACAGTTGGCACGTTTATTTTCGTGTCTACCTATTTTAAGATCGACAGTTGGCACTTTTGTTTTAATGTCTACCTATTTTAAGGTCGACAGTTGGCACCTTTGTTTTGGTGACTACCTATTTTAAGGTCGACAGTTGGCACTGTTGTTTTGGTGTCTACCTATTTTAAGGACGGCATTTGGCACGTTTGTTTTGGTGTCTACCTATTTTAAGATCGGCAGTCGGCACTTTTGTTTTGGTGTCTACCTATTTTAAGGTCGACAGTTGGCACGTTTGTTTTGGTGTCTACCTATTTTAAGGTCGACAGTTGGCACCTTTGTTTTGGTGTCTATCTATTTTAAGGTCGACAGTTGGCACGTTTGTTTTGGTGTCTACCTATTTTAAGGACGGCAGTTGGCACTTTTGTTTTGGTGTCTACCTATTTTAAGATCGGTAGTTGGCACGTTTATTTTGGTGTCTGCCTATTTTAAGATCGGCAGTCGGCACGTTTGTATTGGTGTCTACCTATTTTAAGATCGGCAGTCGGCACGTTTGTTTTGGTGTCTACCTATTTTAAGATCGGCAGTTGGCACGTTTGTTTTGGTGTCTACCTATTTAAAGATCGGCAGTTGGCACGTTTGTTTTGGTGTCTACCTATTTTAAGATAGGCAGTCGGCACGTTTGTTTTGGTGTCTACCTATTTTAAGATCGGCAGTCGGCACGTTTCTTTTGGTGTCTACCTATTTTAAGATCGGCAGTTGGCACGTTTGTTTTGGTGCCTACCTATTTTAAGATCGGCAGTCGGCACTTTTGTTTTGGTGTCTACCTATTTTAAGGTCGACAGTTGGGACGTTTGTTTTGGTGTCTACCTATTTTAAGGTGGACAGTTGGCACCTTTGTTTTGGTGTCTACCTATTTTAAGGTCGACAGTTGGCACGTTTGTTTTGGTGTCTACCTATTTTAAGGTCGACAGTTGGCACGTTTATTTTCGTGTCTACCTATTTTAAGATCGACAGTTGGCACTTTTGTTTTGGTGTCTACCTATTTTAAGGACGGCAGTTGGCACTTTTGTTTTGGTGTCTACCTATTTTAAGATCGGCAGTCGGCACTTTTGTTTTGGTGTCTACCTATTTTAAGGTCGACAGTTGGCACGTTTGTTTTGGTGTCTACCTATTTTAAGATCGACAGTTGGCACGTTTGTTTTGGTGTCTACCTATTTTAAGGTCGACAGTTGGCACGTTTGTTTTGGTGTCTACCTATTTTAAGATCGGCAGTAGGCACGTTTGTTTTGGTGTCTACCTATTTTAAGGTCGACAGTTGGCACGTTTGTTTTGGTGTCTACCTATTTTAAGATCGACAGTTGGCACTTTTGTTTTGGTGTCTACCTATTTTAAGATCGGCAGTCGGCACTTTTGTTTTGGTGTCTACCTATTTTAAGATCGGCAGTCGGCACTTTCGTTTTGGTGTCTACCTATTTTAAGATCGGCAGTCGGCACTGTTGTTTTGGTGTCTACCTATTTTAAGGTCGACAGTTGGCACTTTTGTTTTGGTGTCTACCTATTTTAAGTCGGCAGTTGGCACGTTTGTTTTGGTGTCTACCTATTTTAAGATCGGTAGTCGGCACTTTTGTTTCGATGTCTACCTTATTTTGAGAGTGGCAGTCGGCACTTTTGTTTTGATGTCTACCTATTTTAAGGTCGGCAGTTGGCACGTTTGTTTTGGTGTATACCTATTTAAAGATTGGCAGTCGGCACTTTTATTTTGGTGTCTACCTATTTTAAGATCGACAGTCGGCACTTTTGTTTTGGTGTCTACCTATTTTAAGATCGGCAGTTGGCATTTTTGTTTTGGTGTCTACCTATTTTAAGATCGGCAGTTGGCACGTTTGTTTTGGTGTCTACCTATTTTAAGGTCGACAGTTGGCACGTTTGTTTTGGTGGCTATCTATTTTAAGATCGACAGTTGGCACGTTTGTTTTGGTGTCTACCTATTTTAAGATCGGCAGTTGGCACGTTTGTTTTGGTGTCTACCTATTTTAAGATCGGCAGTCGGCACGTTTGTTTTGGTGTCTACCTGTTTTAAGATCGGCAGTTGGCACGTTTATTTTGGTGACTACCTATTTTAAGATCGGCAGTCGGCACGTTTGTTTTGGTGTCTACCTATTTTAAGATCGGCAGTCGGCACGTTTGTTTTGGTGTCTACATATTTTAAGATCGGCAGTTGGCACGTTTGTTTTGGTGTCTACCTATTTTAAGATCGGCAGTTGGCACGTTTGTTTTGGTGTCTACCTATTTTAAGATCGGCAGTCGGCACTTTTGTTTTAGTGTCTACCTATTTTAAGGTCGACAGTTGGCACGTTTGTTTTGGTGTCTACCTATTTTAAGGTCGACAGTTGGCACCTTTGTTTTGGTGTCTACCTATTTTAAGGTCGACAGTTGGCACGTTTGTTTTGGTGTCTACCTATTTTAAGGTCGACAGTTGGCACGTTTATTTTCGTGTCTACCTATTTTAAGATCGACAGTTGGCACTTTTGTTTTGATGTCTACCTATTTTAAGGTCGACAGTTGGCACCTTTGTTTTGGTGTCTACCTATTTTAAGGTCGACAGTTGGCACTGTTGTTTTGGTGTCTACCTATTTTAAGGACGGCAGTTGGCACTTTTGTTTTGGTGTCTACCTATTTTAAGATCGGCAGTCGGCACTTTTGTTTTGGTGTCTACCTATTTTAAGATCGGCAGTCGGCACTTTTGTTTTGGTGTCTACCTATTTTAAGATCGACAGTCGGCACTGTTGTTTTGGTGTCTACCTATTTTAAGGTCGACAGTTGGCACTTTTGTTTTGGTGTCTACCTATTTTAAGTCGGCAGTTGGCACGTTTGTTTTGGTGTCTACCTATTTTAAGATCGGTAGTCGGCACTTTTGTTTCGATGTCTACCTTATTTTAAGAGTGGCAGTCGGCACGTTTGTTTTGATGTCTACCTATTTTAAGGTCGGCAGTAGGCACGTTTGTTTTGGTGTCTACCTATTTAAAGATCGGCAGTCGGCACGTTTGTTTTGGTGTCTACCTATTTTAAGATCGACAGTCGGCACCTTTGTTTTGGTGTCTACCTATTTTAAGATCGGCAGTCGGCACTTTTGTTTTGGTGTCTACCTATTTTAAGGTCGACAGTTGGCACGTTTGTTTTGGTGTCTACCTATTTGAAGATCGGCAGTTGGCACGTTTATTTTGGTGTCTACCTATTTTAAGATCGGCAGTCGGCACGTTTGTTTTGGTGTCTACCTATTTTAAGATCGGCAGTCGGCACGTTTGTTTTGGTGTCTACCTATTTTAAGATCGGCAGTTGGCACGTTTGTTTTGGTGTCTACCTATTTTAAGATCGGCAGTTGGCACGTTTGTTTTGGTGTCTACCTATTTTAAGATAGGCAGTCGGCACTTTTGTTTTGGTGTCTACCTATTTTAAGATCGGCAGTCGGCACTTTTGTTTTGGTGTCTACCTATTTTAAGATCGGCAGTCGGCACGTTTGTTTTGGTGTCTACCTATTTTAAGATCGGCAGTTGGCACGTTTGTTTTGGTGTCTACCTATTTTAAGATCGGCAGTTGGCACGTTTGTTTTGGTGTCTACCTATTTTAAGATAGGCAGTCGGCACGTTTGTTTTGGTGTCTACCTATTTTAAGATCGGCAGTCGGCACGTTTGTTTTGGTGTCTACCTATTTTAAGATCGGCAGTTGGCACGTTTGTTTTGGTGTCTACCTATTTTAAGATCGGCAGTTGGCACGTTTGTTTTGGTGTCTACCTATTTTAAGATCGGCAGTCGGCACTTTTGTTTTAGTGTCTACATATTTTAAGGTCGACAGTTGGCACGTTTGTTTTGGTGTCTACCTATTTTAAGGTCGACAGTTGGCACCTTTGTTTTGGTGTCTACCTATTTTAAGGTCGACAGTTGGCACGTTTGTTTTGGTGTCTACCTATTTTAAGGTCGACAGTTGGCACGTTTATTTTCGTGTCTACCTATTTTAAGATCGACAGTTGGCACTTTTGTTTTGATGTCTACCTATTTGAAGGTCGACAGTTGGCACCTTTGTTTTGGTGTCTACCTATTTTAAGGTCGACAGTTGGCACTTTTGTTTTGGTGTCTACCTATTTTAAGATCGGCAGTCGGCACGTTTGTTTTGGTGTCTACCTATTTTAAGATCGGCAGTTAGCACGTTTGTTTTGGTGTCTACCTATTTTAAGATCGGCAGTTAGCACGTTTATTTTGGTGTCTACCTATTTTAAGATCGACAGTCGGCACTTTTGTTTTGGTGTCTACCTATTTTAAGATCGGCAGTTGGCATTTTTGTTTTGGTGTCTACCTATTTTAAGGTCGACAGTTGGCACCTTTGTTTTGGTGTCTACCTATTTTAAGGTCGACAGTTGGCACGTTTGTTTTGGTGTCTACCTATTTTAAGGTCGACAGTTGGCACGTTTATTTTCGTGTCTACCTATTTTAAGATCGACAGTTGGCACTTTTGTTTTGATGTCTACCTATTTTAAGGTCGACAGTTGGCACCTTTGTTTTGGTGTCTACCTATTTTAAGGTCGACAGTTGGCACTGTTGTTTTGGTGTCTACCTATTTTAAGGACGGCAGTTGGCACTTTTGTTTTGGTGTCTACCTATTTTAAGATCGGCAGTCGGCACTTTTGTTTTGGTGTCTACCTATTTTAAGATCGGCAGTCGGCACTTTTGTTTTGGTGTCTACCTATTTTAAGGTCGACAGTTGGCACTTTTGTTTTGGTGTCTACCTATTTTAAGATCGGCAGTCGGCACGTTTGTTTTGGTGTCTACCTATTTTAAGATCGGCAGTTAGCACGTTTGTTTTGGTGTCTACCTATTTTAAGATCGGCAGTTAGCACGTTTATTTTGGTGTCTACCTATTTTAAGATCGACAGTCGGCACTTTTGTTTTGGTGTCTACCTATTTTAAGATCGGCAGTTGGCATTTTTGTTTTGGTGTCTACCTATTTTAAGATCGGCAGTTGGCACGTTTGTTTTGGTGTCTACCTATTTTAAGGTCGACAGTTGGCACGTTTGTTTTGGTGGCTATCTATTTTAAGATCGACAGTTGGCACGTTTGTTTTGGTGTCTACCTATTTTAAGATCGGCAGTTGGCACGTTTGTTTTGGTGTCTACCTATTTTAAGATCGGCAGTCGGCACGTTTGTTTTGGTGTCTACCTGTTTTAAGATCGGCAGTTGGCACGTTTATTTTGGTGACTACCTATTTTAAGATCGGCAGTCGGCACGTTTGTTTTGGTGTCTACCTATTTTAAGATCGGCAGTCGGCACGTTTGTTTTGGTGTCTACATATTTTAAGATCGGCAGTTGGCACGTTTGTTTTGGTGTCTACCTATTTTAAGATCGGCAGTTGGCACGTTTGTTTTGGTGTCTACCTATTTTAAGATCGGCAGTCGGCACTTTTGTTTTAGTGTCTACCTATTTTAAGGTCGACAGTTGGCACGTTTGTTTTGGTGTCTACCTATTTTAAGGTCGACAGTTGGCACCTTTGTTTTGGTGTCTACCTATTTTAAGGTCGACAGTTGGCACGTTTGTTTTGGTGTCTACCTATTTTAAGGTCGACAGTTGGCACGTTTATTTTCGTGTCTACCTATTTTAAGATCGACAGTTGGCACTTTTGTTTTGATGTCTACCTATTTTAAGGTCGACAGTTGGCACCTTTGTTTTGGTGTCTACCTATTTTAAGGTCGACAGTTGGCACTGTTGTTTTGGTGTCTACCTATTTTAAGGACGGCAGTTGGCACTTTTGTTTTGGTGTCTACCTATTTTAAGATCGGCAGTCGGCACTTTTGTTTTGGTGTCTACCTATTTTAAGATCGGCAGTCGGCACTTTTGTTTTGGTGTCTACCTATTTTAAGATCGACAGTCGGCACTGTTGTTTTGGTGTCTACCTATTTTAAGGTCGACAGTTGGCACTTTTGTTTTGGTGTCTACCTATTTTAAGTCGGCAGTTGGCACGTTTGTTTTGGTGTCTACCTATTTTAAGATCGGTAGTCGGCACTTTTGTTTCGATGTCTACCTTATTTTAAGAGTGGCAGTCGGCACGTTTGTTTTGATGTCTACCTATTTTAAGGTCGGCAGTAGGCACGTTTGTTTTGGTGTCTACCTATTTAAAGATCGGCAGTCGGCACGTTTGTTTTGGTGTCTACCTATTTTAAGATCGACAGTCGGCACCTTTGTTTTGGTGTCTACCTATTTTAAGATCGGCAGTCGGCACTTTTGTTTTGGTGTCTACCTATTTTAAGGTCGACAGTTGGCACGTTTGTTTTGGTGTCTACCTATTTGAAGATCGGCAGTTGGCACGTTTATTTTGGTGTCTACCTATTTTAAGATCGGCAGTCGGCACGTTTGTTTTGGTGTCTACCTATTTTAAGATCGGCAGTCGGCACGTTTGTTTTGGTGTCTACCTATTTTAAGATCGGCAGTTGGCACGTTTGTTTTGGTGTCTACCTATTTTAAGATCGGCAGTTGGCACGTTTGTTTTGGTGTCTACCTATTTTAAGATAGGCAGTCGGCACTTTTGTTTTGGTGTCTACCTATTTTAAGATCGGCAGTCGGCACTTTTGTTTTGGTGTCTACCTATTTTAAGATCGGCAGTCGGCACGTTTGTTTTGGTGTCTACCTATTTTAAGATCGGCAGTTGGCACGTTTGTTTTGGTGTCTACCTATTTTAAGATCGGCAGTTGGCACGTTTGTTTTGGTGTCTACCTATTTTAAGATAGGCAGTCGGCACGTTTGTTTTGGTGTCTACCTATTTTAAGATCGGCAGTCGGCACGTTTGTTTTGGTGTCTACCTATTTTAAGATCGGCAGTTGGCACGTTTGTTTTGGTGTCTACCTATTTTAAGATCGGCAGTTGGCACGTTTGTTTTGGTGTCTACCTATTTTAAGATCGGCAGTCGGCACTTTTGTTTTAGTGTCTACATATTTTAAGGTCGACAGTTGGCACGTTTGTTTTGGTGTCTACCTATTTTAAGGTCGACAGTTGGCACCTTTGTTTTGGTGTCTACCTATTTTAAGGTCGACAGTTGGCACGTTTGTTTTGGTGTCTACCTATTTTAAGGTCGACAGTTGGCACGTTTATTTTCGTGTCTACCTATTTTAAGATCGACAGTTGGCACTTTTGTTTTGATGTCTACCTATTTGAAGGTCGACAGTTGGCACCTTTGTTTTGGTGTCTACCTATTTTAAGGTCGACAGTTGGCACTTTTGTTTTGGTGTCTACCTATTTTAAGATCGGCAGTCGGCACGTTTGTTTTGGTGTCTACCTATTTTAAGATCGGCAGTCGGCACGTTTGTTTTGGTGTCTACCTATTTTAAGATCGGCAGTTAGCACGTTTGTTTTGGTGTCTACCTATTTTAAGATCGGCAGTTGGCACGTTTGTTTTGGTGTCTACCTATTTTAAGATCGGCAGTCGGCACGTTTGTTTTTGTGTCTACCTATTTGAAGATCGACAGTTGGCACGTTTGTTTTGGTCTCTACCTATTTTAAGATCGGCAGTTGGCACGTTTGTTTTGGTGTCTACCTATTTTAAGATCGGCAGTCGGCACGTTTGTTTTGGTGTCTACCTATTTTAAGATCGGCAGTTGGCACGTTTATTTTGGTGTCTACCTATTTTAAGATCGGCAGTTGGCACGTTTGTTTTGGTGTCTACCTATTTTAAGATCGGCAGTCGGCACGTTTGTTTTGGTGTCTACCTATTTTAAGATCGGCAGTTGGCACGTTTGTTTTGGTGTCTACCTATTTTAAGATCGGCAGTTGGCACGTTTGTTTTGGTGTCTACCTATTTTAAGATAGGCAGTCGGCACGTTTGTTTTGGTGTCTACCTATTTTAAGATCGGCAGTCGGCACGTTTGTTTTGGTGTCTACCTATTTTAAGATCGGCAGTTGGCACGTTTGTTTTGGTGTCTACCTATTTTAAGATCGGCAGTTGGCACGTTTGTTTTGGTGTCTACCTATTTTAAGATCGGCAGTCGGCACTTTTGTTTTAGTGTCTACCTATTTTAAGGTCGACAGTTGGCACGTTTGTTTTGGTGTCTACCTATTTTAAGGTCGACAGTTGGCACGTTTGTTTTGATGTCTACCTATTTTAAGGTCGACAGTTGGCACGTTTATTTTCGTGTCTACCTATTTTAAGATCGACAGTTGGCACTTTTGTTTTGAAGTCTACCTATTTTAAGGTCGACAGTTGGCACCTTTGTTTTGGTGTTTACCTATTTTAAGGTCGACAGTTGGCACTTTTGTTTTGGTGTCTACCTATTTTAAGATCGGCAGTCGGCACTTTTGTTTTGGTGTCTACCTATTTTAAGATCGGCAGTCGGCACTTTTGTTTTGGTGTCTACCTATTTTAAGATCGGCAGTCGGCACTTTTGTTTTGGTGTCTACCTATTTTAAGATCGGCAGTCGGCACTTTTGTTTTGGTGTCTAACTATTTTAAGATCGGCAGTCGGCACTGTTGTTTTGGTGTCTACCTATTTTAAGTCGGCAGTTGGCACGTTTGTTTTGGTGTCTACCTATTTTAAGATCGGTAGTCGGCACTTTTGTTTCGATGTCTACCTTATTTTAAGAGTGGCAGTCGGCACGGTTGTTTTGATGTCTACCTATTTTAAGGTCGGCAGTAGGCACGTTTATTTTGGTGTATACCTATTTAAAGATCGGCAGTCGGCACTTTTGTTTTGGTGTCTACCTATTTTAAGATCGGCAGTCGGCACTTTTGTTTTGGTGTCTACCTATTTTAAGATCGGCAGTCGGCACTTTTGTTTTGGTGTCTACCTATTTTAAGATCGGCAGTCGGCACTTTTGTTTTGGTGTCTACCTATTTTAAGATCGGCAGTCGGCACTTTTGTTTTGGTGTCTAACTATTTTAAGATCGGCAGTCGGCACTGTTGTTTTGGTGTCTACCTATTTTAAGTCGGCAGTTGGCACGTTTGTTTTGGTGTCTACCTATTTTAAGATCGGTAGTCGGCACTTTTGTTTCGATGTCTACCTTATTTTAAGAGTGGCAGTCGGCACGTTTGTTTTGATGTCTACCTATTTTAAGGTCGGCAGTAGGCACGTTTATTTTGGTGTATACCTATTTAAAGATCGGCAGTCGGCACTTTTGTTTTGGTGTCTACCTATTTTAAGATCGGCAGTCGGCACGTTTGTTTTGGTGTCTACCTATTTTAAGATCGGCAGTCGGCACGTTTGTTTTGGTGTCTACCTATTTTAAGATCGGCAGTTGGCACGTTTGTTTTGGTGTCTACCTATTTTAAGATAGGCAGTCGGCACGTTTGTTTTGGTGTCTACCTATTTTAAGATCGGCAGTCGGCACGTTTGTTTTGGTGTCTACCTATTTTAAGATCGGCAGTCGGCACGTTTCTTTTGGTGTCTACCTATTTTAAGATCGGCAGTTGGCACGTTTGTTTTGGTGTCTACCTATTTTAAGATCGGCAGTCGGCACTTTTGTTTTAGTGTCTACCTATTTTAAGGTCGACAGTTGGCACGTTTGTTTTGGTGTCTACCTATTTTAAGGTCGACAGTTGGCACCTTTGTTTTGGTGTCTACCTATTTTAAGGTCGACAGTTGGCACGTTTGTTTTGATGTCTACCTATTTTAAGGTCGACAGTTGGCACGTTTATTTTCGTGTCTACCTATTTTAAGATCGACAGTTGGCACTTTTGTTTTGAAGTCTACCTATTTTAAGGTCGACAGTTGGCACCTTTTTTTGGTGTTTACCTATTTTAAGGTCGACAGTTGGCACTTTTGTTTTGGTGTCTACCTATTTTAAGATCGGCAGTCGCCACTTTTGTTTTGGTGTCTACCTATTTTAAGATCGGCAGTCGGCACTTTTGTTTTGGTGTCTACCTATTTTAAGATCGGCAGTCGGCACTTTTGTTTTGGTGTCTACCTATTTTAAGATCGGCAGTCGGCACTTTTGTTTTGGTGTCTAACTATTTTAAGATCGGCAGTCGGCACTGTTGTTTTGGTGTCTACCTATTTTAAGTCGGCAGTTGGCACGTTTGTTTTGGTGTCTACCTATTTTAAGATCGGTAGTCGGCACTTTTGTTTCGATGTCTACCTTATTTTAAGAGTGGCAGTCGGCACGGTTGTTTTGATGTCTACCTATTTTAAGGTCGGCAGTAGGCACGTTTATTTTGGTGTCTACCTATTTAAAGATCGGCAGTCGGCACTTTTGTTTTGGTGTCTACCTATTTTAAGATCGACAGTCGGCACCTTTGTTTTGGTGTCTACCTATTTTAAGATCGGCAGTCGGCACTTTTGTTTTGGTGTCTACCTATTTTAAGGTCGACAGTTGGCACGTTTGTTTTGGTGTCTACCTATTTGAAGATCGACAGTTGGCACGTTTGTTTTGGTGTCTACCTATTTTAAGATCGGCAGTTGGCACGTTTGTTTTGGTGTCTACCTATTTTAAGATCGGCAGTCGGCACGTTTGTTTTGGTGTCTACCTATTTTAAGATCGGCAGTCGGCACGTTTGTTTTGGTGTCTACCTATTTTAAGATCGGCAGTTGGCACGTTTGTTTTGGTGTCTACCTATTTTAAGATCGGCAGTTGGCACGTTTGTTTTGGTGTCTACCTATTTTAAGATAGGCAGTCGGCACGTTTGTTTTGGTGTCTACCTATTTTAAGATCGGCAGTTGGCACGTTTCTTTTGGTGTCTACCTATTTTAAGATCGGCAGTTGGCACGTTTGTTTTGGTGTCTACCTATTTTAAGATCGGCAGTCGGCACTTTTGTTTTAGTGTCTACCTATTTTAAGGTCGACAGTTGGCACGTTTGTTTTGGTGTCTACCTATTTTAAGGTCGACAGTTGGCACTTTTGTTTTGGTGTCTACCTATTTTAAGGTCGACAGTTGGCACGTTTGTTTTGGTGTCTACCTATCTTAAGGTCGACAGTTGGCACGTTTATTTTCGTGTCTACCTATTTTAAGATCGACAGTTGGCACTTTTGTTTTGATGTCTACCTATTTTAAGGTCGACAGTTGGCACCTTTGTTTTGGTGTCTACCTATTTTAAGGTCGACAGTTGGCACTTTTGTTTTGGTGTCTATCTATTTTAAGGACGGCAGTTGGCACTTTTGTTTTGGTGTCTACCTATTTTAAGATCGGCAGTCGGCACTTTTGTTTTGGTGTCTACCTATTTTAAGATCGGCAGTCGGCACTTTTGTTTTGGTGTCTACCTATTTTAAGATCGGCAGTCGGCACTGTTGTTTTGGTGTCTACCTATTTTAAGGTCGACAGTTGGCACTTTTGTTTTGGTGTCTACCTATTTTAAGTCGGCAGTTGGCACGTTTGTTTTGGTGTCTACCTATTTTAAGATCGGTAGTCGGCACGTTTGTTTCGATGTCTACCTTATTTTAAGAGTGACAGTCGGCACTTTTGTTTTGATGTCTACCTATTTTAAGGTCGGCAGTAGGCACGTTTGTTTTGGTGTCTACCTATTTAAAGATCGGCAGTCGGCACTTTTGTTTTGGTGTCTACCTATTTTAAGATCGACAGTCGGCACCTTTGTTTTGGTGTCTACCTATTTTAAGATCGGCAGTCGGCACTTTTGTTTTGGTGTCTACCTATTTTAAGGTCGACAGTTGGCACGTTTATTTTCGTGTCTACCTATTTTAAGATCGACAGTTGGCCCTTTTGTTTTGATGTCTACCTATTTTAAGGTCGACAGTTGGCACCTTTGTTTTGGTGTCTACCTATTTTAAGGTCGACAGTTGGCACTTTTGTTTTGGTGTCTACCTATTTTAAGGACGGCAGTTGGCACTTTTGTTTTGGTGTCTACCTATTTTAAGATCGGCAGTCGGCACTTTTGTTTTGGTGTCTACCTATTTTAAGATCGGCAGTCGGCACTTTTGTTTTGGTGTCTACCTATTTTAAGATCGGCAGTCGGCACTGTTGTTTTGGTGTCTACCTATTTTAAGGTCGACAGTTGGCACTTTTGTTTTGGTGTCTACCTATTTTAAGTCGGCAGTTGGCACGTTTGTTTTGGTGTCTACCTATTTTAAGATCGGCAGTCGGCACTTTTGTTTTGGTGTCTACCTATTTTAAGATCGGCAGTCGGCACTTTTGTTTTGGTGTCTACCTATTTTAAGATCGGCAGTCGGCAAGTTTGTTTTGGTGTCTACCTATTTTAAGATCGGCAGTTGGCACGTTTGTTTTGGTGTCTACCTATTTTAAGATCGGCAGTTGGCACGTTTGTTTTGGTGTTTACCTATTTTAAGATAGGCAGTCGGCACGTTTGTTTTGGGGTCTACCTATTTTAAGAGTGGCAGTCGGCACGTTTGTTTTGGTGTCTACCTATTTTAAGATCGGCAGTTGGGACGTTTGTTTTGGTGTCTACCTATTTTAAGATCGGCAGTTGGCACGTTTGTTTTGGTGTCTACCTATTTTAAGATCGGCAGTCGGCACTTTTGTTTTAGTGTCTACCTATTTTAAGGTCGACAGTTGGCACGTTTGTTTTGGTGTCTACCTATTTTAAGGTCAACAGTTGGCACCTTTGTTTTGGTGTCTACCTATTTTAAGGTCGACAGTTGGCACGTTTGTTTTGGTGTCTACCTATTTGAAGATCGACAGTTGGCACGTTTATTTTCGTGTCTACCTATTTTAAGATCGACAGTTGGCACTTTTGTTTTGATGTCTACCTATTTTAAGGTCGACAGTTGGCACCTTTGTTTTGGTGTCTACCTATTTTAAGGTCGACAGTTGGCACGTTTGTTTTGGTGTCTACCTATTTTAAGGACGGCAGTTGGCACTTTTGTTTTGATGTCTACCTATTTTAAGATCGGCAGTCGGCACTTTTGTTTTGGTGTCTACCTATTTTAAGATCGGCAGTCGGCACGTTTGTTTTGGTGTCTACCTATTTTAAGATCGGCAGTCGGCACTGTTGTTTTGGTGTCTACCTATTTTAAGGTCGACAGTTGGCACCTTTGTTTTGGTGTCTACCTATTTTAAGTCGGCAGTTGGCACGTTTGTTTTGGTGTCTACCTATTTTAAGATCGGTAGTCGGCACTTTTGTTTCGATGTCTACCTTATTTTAAGAGTGGCAGTCGGCACTTTTGTTTTGATGTCTACCTATTTTAAGGTCGGCAGTAGACACGTTTGTTTTGGTGTATACCTATTTAAAGATCGGCAGTCGGCACTTTTGTTTTGGTGTCTACCTATTTTAAGATCGACAGTCGGCACCTTTGTTTTGGTGTCTACCTATTTTAAGATCGGCAGTCGGCACTTTTGTTTTGGTGTCTACCTATTTTAAGATCGGCAGTCGGCACTTTTGTTTTGGTGTCTACCTATTTTAAGATCGGCAGTCGGCACTGTTGTTTTGGTGTCTACCTATTTTAAGTCGGCAGTTGGCACGTTTGTTTTGGTGTCTACCTATTTTAAGATCGGTAATCGGCACTTTTGTTTCGATGTCTACCTTATTTTAAGAGTGGCAGTCGGCACGTTTGTTTTGATGTCTACCTATTTTAAGGTCGGCAGTAGGCACGTTTATTTTGGTGTATACCTATTTAAAGATCGGCAGTCGGCACTTTTGTTTTGGTGTCTACCTATTTTAAGATCGACAGTCGGCACCTTTGTTTTGGTGTCTACCTATTTTAAGATCGGCAGTCGGCACTTTTGTTTTGGTGTCTACCTATTTTAAGATCGGCAGTTGGCACGTTTGTTTTGGTGTCTACCTATTTTAAGATAGGCAGTCGGCACGTTTGTTTTGGTGTCTACCTATTTTAAGATCGGCAGTCGGCACGTTTGTTTTGGTGTCTACCTATTTTAAGATCGGCAGTCGGCACGTTTGTTTTGGTGTCTACCTATTTGAAGATCGACAGTTGGCACGTTTGTTTTGGTGTCTGCCTATTTTAAGATCGGCAGTTGGCACGTTTGTTTTGGTGTCTACCTATTTTAAGATCGGCAGTCGGCACGTTTGTTTTGGTGTCTACCTATTTTAAGATCGGCAGTTGGCACGTTTATTTTGGTGTCTACCTATTTTAAGATCGGCAGTCGGCACGTTTGTTTTGGTGTCTACCTATTTTAAGATCGGCAGTCGGCACGTTTGTTTTGGTGTCTACCTATTTTAAGATCGGCAGTTGGCACGTTTGTTTTGGTGTCTACCTATTTTAAGATCGGCAGTTGGCACGTTTGTTTTGGTGTCTACCTATTTTAAGATAGGCAGTTGGGACGTTTGTTTTGGTGTCTACCTATTTTAAGATCGGCAGTCGGCACGTTTGTTTTGGTGTCTACCTATTTTAAGATCGGCAGTTGGCACGTTTGTTTTGGTGTCTACCTATTTTAAGATCGGCAGTTGGCACGTTTGTTTTGGTGTCTACCTATTTTAAGGTCGACAGTTGGCACTTTTATTTTGGTGTCTACCTATTTTAAGGTCGACAGTTGGCACGTTTGTTTTGGTGTCTACCTATTTTAAGGTCGACAGTTGGCACGTTTATTTTCGTGTCTACCTATTTTAAGATCGACAGTTGGCACTTTTGTTTTGATGTCTACCTATTTTAAGGTCGACAGTTGGCACCTTTGTTTTGGTGTCTACCTATTTTAAGGTCGACAGTTGGCACTTTTGTTTTGGTGTCTATCTATTTTAAGGACGGCAGTTGGCACTTTTGTTTTGGTGTCTACCTATTTTAAGATCGGCAGTCGGCACTTTTGTTTTGATGTCTACCTATTTTAAGATCGGCAGTCGGCACTTTTGTTTTGGTGTCTACCTATTTTAAGATCGGCAGTCGGCACTGTTGTTTTGGTGTCTACCTATTTTAAGGTCGACAGTTGGCACTTTTGTTTTGGTGTCTACCTATTTTAAGTCGGCAGTTGGCACGTTTGTTTTGGTGTCTACCTATTTTAAGATCGGTAGTCGGCACTTTTGTTTCGATGTCTACCTTATTTTAATAGTGACAGTCGGCACTTTTGTTTTGATGTCTACCTATTTTAAGGTCGGCAGTAGGCACGTTTGTTTTGGTGTATACCTATTTAAAGATCGGCAGTCGGCACTTTTGTTTTGGTGTCTACCTATTTTAAGATCGACAGTCGGCACTTTTGTTTTGGTGTCTACCTATTTTAAGATCGGCAGTCGGCACTGTTGTTTTGGTGTCTACCTATTTTAAGGTCGACAGTTGGCACTTTTGTTTTGGTGTCTACCTATTTTAAATCGGCAGTTGGCACGTTTGTTTTGGTGTCTACCTATTTTAAGATCGGTAGTCGGCACTTTTGTTTCGATGTCTACCTTATTTTAAGAGTGGCAGTCGGCACTTTTGTTTTGATGTCTACCTATTTTAAGGTCGGCAGTAGACACGTTTGTTTTGGTGTATACCTATTTAAAGATCGGCAGTCGGCACTTTTGTTTTGGTGTCTACCTATTTTAAGATCGACAGTCGGCACCTTTGTTTTGGTGTCTACCTATTTTAAGATCGGCAGTCGGCACTTTTGTTTTGGTGTCTACCTATTTTAAGGTCGACAGTCGGCACGTTTGTTTTGGTGTCTACCTATTTTAAGATCGGCAGTCGGCACGTTTGTTTTGGTGTCTACCTATTTTAAGATCGGCAGTCGGCACGTTTGTTTTGGTGTCTACCTATTTTAAGATCGGCAGTTGGCACGTTTGTTTTGGTGTCTACCTATTTTAAGATCGGCAGTTGGCACGTTTGTTTTGGTGTCTACCTATTTTAAGATAGGCAGTCGGCACGTTTTTTTTGGTGTCTACCTATTTTAAGATCGGCAGTCGGCACGTTTGTTTTGGTGTCTACCTATTTTAAGATCGGCAGTCGGCACGTTTGTTTTGGTATCTACCTATTTTAAGATCGGCAGTTGGCACGTTTGTTTTGGTGTCTACCTATTTTAAGATCGGCAGTCGGCACGTTTGTTTTGGTGTCTACCTATTTTAAGGTCGACAGTTGGCCCGTTTTTTTGGTGTCTACCTATTTTAAGGTCGACAGTTGGCACCTTTGTTTTGGTGTCTACCTATTTTAAGGTCTACAGTTGGCACGTTTGTTTTGGTGTCTACCTATTTTAAGGTCGACAGTTGGCACGTTTATTTTGGTGTCTACCTATTTTAAGATCGACAGTTGGCACTTTTGTTTTGGTGTCTACCTATTTTAAGGTCGGAAGTTGGCACTTTTGTTTTGGTGTCCACCTATTTTAAGATCGGCAGTCGGCACTTTTGTTTCGATGTCTACCTTATTTTAAAAAGCGGCAGTCGGCACTTTTGTTTTGATGTCTACCTATTTTAAGATGGGCAGTCGGCACTTTTGTTTCGATGTCTACCTTATTTTAAGAGAGGCAGTCGGCACTTTTGTTTTGATGTCTACCTATTTTAAGTTCGGCAGTTGGCACTTTTGTTTTGGTGTCTACCTATTTTAAGATCGGAAGTCGGCACTTTTGTTTTGATGTCTGCCTAATTTAAGATCGGCAGTCGGCACGTTTGTTTTTGGTGTCTACCTATTTTAAGATCGACAGTCGACACTTTTGTTTTGATGTCTACCTATTTTAAGGTCGGCAGTTGGTACCTTTGTTTTGGTGTCTACCTATTTTAAGGTCGACAGTTGGCACTTTTGTTTTGTTCTCTACCTATTTTAAGATCGGCAGTCGGCACGTTTGTTTTGGTGTCTACCTATTTTAAGATCGGCAGTCGGCATTTTTGTTTTGGTGTCTACCTATTTTAAGGTCGGCAGTGGGCACTTTTGTTTTGGTGTCTACCTATTTTAAGATCGGCAGTCGGCACTTTTGTTTTGATGTCTGCCTATTTTAAGGTCGGCAGTTGGCACTTTTGATTTGGTGTCTACCTATTTTAAGGTCGGCAGTTGGCACGTTTGTTTTGGTGTCTACCTATTTTAAGGTCGACAGTTGGCACTTTTGATTTGGTGTCTACCTATTTTAAGATCGGCAGTCGGCACATTTGTTTTGGTGTCTACCTATTTTAAGATCGTCAGTCGGCACTGTTGTTTTGGTGTCAACCTATTTTAAGATCGGCAGTCGGCACTTTTGTTTTGGTGTCTACCTATTTTAAGGTCGGGAGTTGGCACTTTTGTTTTGGTGTCTACCTATTTTAAGATCGTCAGTCGGCACTGTTGTTTTTGTGTCAACCTATTTTAAGATCGGCAGTAGGCACTTTTGTTTTGATGTCTACCTATTTTAAGATCGACAGTAGGCACTTTTGTTTTGGTGTCTACCTATTTTAAGGTCGGGAGTTGGCACTTTTGTTTTGGTGTCTACCTATTTTAAGATCGTCAGTCGGCACTTTTGTTTTGATGTCTACCTATTTTAAGATCGACAGTAGACACTTTTGTTTTGGTGTCTACCTATTTTAAGATCGTCAGTCGGCACTGTTGTTTTTGTGTCAACCTATTTTAAGATCGGCAGTAGGCACTTTTGTTTTGATGTCTACCTATTTTAAGGTCGACAGTTGGCACTTTTGTTTTGGTGTCTACCTATTTTAAGATCGTCAGTCGGCACTGTTGTTTTGGTGTCTACCTATTTTAAGATCGACAGTAGACACTTTTGTTTTGGTGTGTACCTATTTTAAGATCGGCAGTCGGCACTGTTGTTTTGATGTCTACCTATTTTAAGATCGACAGTTGGCACTTTTGTTTTGGTGAATACCTATTTTAAGGTCGGCAGTTGACATTTAAACACTACCGACTAAAGTATGTAAATATCAATGGATTATAAGCATTGTTAAAAGTGCCGACCTGCCGAACTGAATAAAAAATATATAGGCAAATATAAAGGTGCCGACCTACCGACCTGAATAATAATATCGGCAAATGTTAAAGTGCCGACCTACCGACCTGAATAATAATATCGAAAAATGTTAAAGTGCCGATCTGCAGCCCAAATATAATTATTGACACTTTTAAAAGTGTAGACCTGCCGACCAATTATACGGACAATTTCTTTATTTGCCAATCTCTGAATATTTTTTAATCACTAAAAGACCGAATCACTCATTTAATTCCTTACGCAGGAACGCAGGAACTATATATCCGTTCTCTCCACTTGACCGGATGAGTTGCGAGTAGAAACGTCTTGATGAAATGAGATAAAAAATTCAAAAAACGGTTTGATCAAACTTGCGAATCTTTACCTGGTAATTAACAATTAGAGAGAAACGATATTGTTACTAATGAACATGAGAGATTATTTAACGTTCCAATTTAACTAAAGGAACAGCGATTTTATTACTGTTCTAAATTTCACAGTCACAGTAGGGTCTTTAACATTGAGCAAACATCATACCCTAAACTGAGTATTAAACAGCCCCTAGACTAACATTGAGTGGTACTCTTTACCTCTGTAGATAAACACTACCTCTAGACATCTTTATCGTTTTTATGTTACATTGTGTATATAATTTACCTCTATAGATAAACACTACCTCTAGACATCTTTATCGTTTTTATGTTACTTTGTGTATATAGTTTACCTCTGTAGATAAACACTACCTCTAGACATCTGTGTCGTTTTGATGTAACTTTGTGTATATAGTTTACCTCTATAGATAAACACTACCTCTAGACATCTATGTAGTTTTTATGTTACTTTGTGTATATAGTTTACCTCTATAGATAAACACTACCTCTAGACATCTATGTAGTTTTTATGTTACTTTGTGTATATAGTTTACCTCTGTAGATAAACATTACCTCTAGACATCTATGTAGTTTTTATGTTATTTTGTGTATATAGTTTACCTCTGTAGATAAACACTACCTCTAGACATCTATGTCGTGTTGATGTTACTTTGTGTATATAGTTTAAAATCACAGATGTGGGGCTATCAACAAGAATAAAAAACACGAGCATACAAATACCGTCATCATTGTGCTCAATATCTCATGACGTGATTACAAATACAGACAAAAAAGACAATCAGGGTGCTCCTAACATGTAAATAGTCAGACAACTAGACATTTTAATATAGTTTGAAGTGGGCTGACTATATATTGAAAGTTGAAGGAGTATAAACATTAAACACTCTATCAATCACAATACATCCACAACAGTATGAATATTCAGCAAGAGGTAATGTTTTAACAATTCTACACTGCACGAAAGAGAATGTAAGAGAGGAAATACCATACAGGAAATATAACAATAACTTCTTCAAAATCGTGCTGTAATATGTAAAAACACATTGTAATCAGCAATCATGCAAAGCGTTTAAACTGTACACTGAAAAAAGCCACGATTAGATCATACACGTCACCCTAAGCCACGATTAGATCATACAGGTCACCCTAAGCCACGATTAGATCATACACGTCACCCTAAGCCACGATTAGATCATACACGTCACCCTAAGCCACGATTAGATCATAAACGTCACCCTAAGCCACGATTAGATCATACACGTCACCCTAAGCCACGATTAGATCATACACGCCACCCTAAGCCACGATTAGATCATGCACGTCACCCTAAGCCACGATTATATCATACACGTCACCCTAAGCACGTTTCTATGTCCACTTTTAATGTACTTAAGTCTAAATAAGTCTCTGTTTTTATTACAAATCTTCATGTTTAAATTATCATTTCAAATCGATTTAATATTTGTGTTGATCACATGTTTTATGCGAGTTATTTTATGTTGGTTTTCTTTACACTTCACAGGGTCTATGTACATGGCTAGCTAAGTTCTTAATACATACAGTAAAGGGAAACAAAATGATAGCTAGTGTCATATCTACCACATGATAGCTAGGGCTATATCTACCCCATGATAGCTAGGGTTATATCTACCCCATCATAGCTAGCGTTGTATTTACCTCATGATAGCTCGGGTTGTATTTACCCCATGATAGCTAGGGTTATATTTACCCCTCGATAGCTAGGGTTATATTTACCCCATAATAGCTCGGGTTGTATTTACCCCCATGATAGCTCGGGTTATATTTACCCCATGATAGCTCGGGTTGTATTTACCCCCATGATAGCTAGGGTTATATTTACCCCACGATAGCTAGGGTTATATTTACCCCATGATAGCTCGGGTTGTATTTACCCCCATGATAGCTCGGGTTATATTTACCCCATGATAGCTCGGGTTGTATTTACCCCCATGATAGCTAGGGCTAGTTCTACCCCATGATAGCTGGGGTTATATTTACCTCATGATAGCTAGCGTTGTATTTATCCCATGAAAGCTAGGGTTATATTTACACCCATGATGGCTTGGGTTATATCTATCACATGATAGCTAGGGTTATATTTACCCCATGATAGCTTGGGTTGTATTTATCCCATGATAGCTAGGATTATATTTACCCCATGATAGCTAGGGTTATATTTACCCCATGACAGCTAGGGTTATGTTTACCCCATGATATCTAGGGTTATATTTACCCCCACGATAGCTAGGGTTATATTTAAGCCATGATAGCTCGGGATATATTTACCCCATGATAGCTAGGGTTATATTTACCCCATGACAGGTAGGGTTATATCTACCCCATGATAGCTAGGGTTATGTTTACACCACGATAGCTAGGGTTATGCTTACCACATGGTAGCTAGGGTTATATTTACCCCATGATAGCTGGGGTTATATTTACCCCCACGATAGTTAGGTTATATTTACACCCATGATAGCTAGGGTTATGTTTACCCCATGATAGCTAGCGTTGTATTTACCCCATGAAAGCTAGGGTTATATTTACACCCATGATAGCTTGGGTTATATCTACCACATGATAGCTAGGGTTATATTTACCCCATGATAGCCTGGGTTGTACTTACCCCATGATAGCTAGGGCTATGCTTATCCCATGATAGCTTGGGTTATATCTACCACATGATAACTAGGGTTATATTTACCCCATGATAGCTAGCGTTGTATTTACCCCATGAAAGCTAGGGTTATATTTACACCCATGATAGCTTGGGTTATATCTACCACATGATAGCTAGGGATATATCTACCCCATGATAGCTAGCGTTGTATTTACCCCGTGAAAGCTAGGGTTATATTTACACCCATGATAGCTTGGGTTATTTCTACCACATGATAACTAGGGTTATATTTACCCCATGATAGCTTGGGTTATATTTACCCCATGATAGCTAGGGTTATATTTATCCCATGACAGCTAGGGTTATATTTACTCCATGATATCTAGGGTTATATTTACCCCCAGGATAGCTAGGGTTATGCTTACCCAATGATAGCTCGGGATATATTTACCCATGATAGCTAGGGTTATATTTACCCCATGATAGCTAGGGTTATGTTTACGCCACGATAGCTAGGGTAATGTTTACCACATGGTCGCTAGAGTTATATTTACCCCATGATAGCTGGGGTTATATTTACCCCCACGATAGTTAGGGTTATATTTACACCCATGATAGCTAAGGTTATATGTATTCCATGATAGCTAGGGTTATATTTACCCCATGATAGCTAGGGTTATATTTACTCCACGATAGCTAGGGTTATATTTTTACCCACGATGGCTAAGGTTATATTTACCCCATGATAGCTATGGTTATTTTTACCCCAAGATAGCTAGGTATACGCTTAACCAACGATTGCTAGGGTTAAATTTATCTCATTATAGCTAGGGTTATATTTACCCCTTGATAGCTAGGGTTATCTTTACCCCATGATAGCTTGGGTTATATTTACCCCATGATAGTTAGGTTTATATTTACCCCATAAATAACTAGAGTTATATTTACCCCATGCTAGCTTGGGTTATATTTACCCCATGATAGCAAGGCTTATATTTACCCCATGATAGCTAGAGCTAAGTTTACCCCATGATAGCTAGGGTTATATTTACCCCATGATTACTAGAGTTATATTTACCTCATGATAGCTAGGGTTATATTTACCCCATAATCGCAAGGGTTATATTTACCCCACGATAGCGAGAGTTATATTTACCCCATGATAGTTAGGGTTATGTTTACCCCCACGATAGCTAGGGTTATATTTACCCCTACGATAGCTAGGATTATGCTTACCCAATGTTTACCCCCACGATACCTATGGTTTTATTTACCCACACGATAGTTGGGGTTATATTTACCCCCACGATATCTAGGGTGATATTTTCCCCATGATAGTTGGGGTTATATTTACCCCCACGATATCTAGGGTGATATTTTCCCCACAATAGCTAGGGTTATATTTACCCCTACGATAGCTAGGATTATGCTTACCCCATGATACCTATGGTTTTATTTACCCACACGATAGTTGGGGTCATATTTACCCACACGATAGCTAGGGTTAAATTTACCCCCATGATAGCTAGGTTTATATTTATTCCATGCTGGCTAGGGTTATATTTACCCCCACGATAGTTAGGGTTATATTTACCCCATGATAGCTATGATTATATTTCACCCTTGATAGCTAGTTTTATATTTACCCCATGATAGCTTGGGTTATGTTTACCCCCACGATAGCTAGGGTTATATTTACCCCCACGATAGGTAGGTTTATATTTACTTCATGATAGCTAGGGTTATATCTACCCCCACGATAGCTAGGGTTATAGTTACCCCATGATAGCTAGGGTTATATTTACCCCATGATAGCTAGGGTTATGTTTACCCCTACGATATCTAGGGTGATATTTTCCCCACGATAGCTAGGGTTATATTTACCCACACGATAGCTAGGGTTATAGTTACCCCATGATAGCTAGGGTTATATTTACCCCATGATAGCTAGGGTTATGTTTACCCCTACGATATCTAGGGTGATATTTTCCCCATGATAGCTAGGATTATATTTACCCCATACGATATCTAGGGTGATATTTTTCCCATGATAGCTAGGGTTATATTTACCCCCACGATAGGTAGGTTTATATTTACTTCATGATAGCTAGGGTTATATCTACCCCCACGATAGCTAGGGTTATAGTTACCCCATGATAGCTAGGGTTATATTTACCCCATGATAGCTAGGGTTATGTTTACCCCTACGATATCTAGGGTGATATTTTCCCCACGATAGCTAGGGTTATATTTACCCACACGATAGCTAGGGTTATAGTTACCCCATGATAGCTAGGGTTATATTTACCCCATGATAGCTAGGGTTATGTTTACCCCTACGATATCTAGGGTGATATTTTCCCCATGATAGCTAGGATTATATTTACCCCTACGATATCTAGGGTGATATTTTCCCCATGATAGCTAGGGTTATGTTTACCCCTATGATATCTAGGGTGATATTTTCCCCATGGTAGCTAGGATTATATTTACCCCCACGATATCTAGGGTTATATTTACCCCACGATAGCTAGGGTTATATTTACCCACACGATAGCTAGGGTTATATTTACCCCATGATAGCTATGGTTATGTTAACCCCGATGGGAGCTAGTGATATATATATACCCCATGATAGCTAGCGTGATATTTATCCCATGATTGTTAGGGTTATATCTACCCAATGATAGCTAGAATTATATTTACTCCCACGATAGCTAGGGTTATATTTACCTCCATGATAGCTAGGGTTATATCTACCCACACGATAGCTAGGGTTATATTTACCCCCACGTTATCTAGGTTTATATTTACCCCATGATAGCTAGGGTTATATTTACCCCCACGATAGCTATGGTTATAGTTACCCCATGATAGCTATGGTTATAGTTAGTCCATGATAACTAGGGTTATATTTACCCCCACGATATCTAGGTTTATATTTACCCCTTGATAGCTAGTGTTATATTTACCCCCACGATAGCTACGGTTATGCTTACCACACGATAGCTAGTGTTAAATTTACCCCCACGATAGCTACGGTTATATTTACCCTCATGATATCCGTTTGCTGAGTTTCATTGAATACTTATCTTTACGCCGCCACGATTTAATTGAAATATTGTTGAAAGTGGCGTTAAACACCATAAACCCAAACCAAGCTAATCTGTGCGCGTTGCAGTATAAAGTTTCGTTCTTATTTATTACGTATATTATATTATGAGAACGTCCTTAATATTGACTTCTTGTTCTTAGCATTTGGGGGGGGGGTACTTTAACCCAACATTCGATGCATGGCTTTGGAATGATTGTTTGGTTTTCCTACCTATTGAAACATACCTAAGATGGGATTTAATGTATCAAAGGGGTAATCAGAAGCCGTAAATCAAGAAAAGACAGACGATACAATAGTCAAAAGAAAAAGGACAAAGTTATAACAGATATATATATATATTATATCTAGCAGATCGTACCTGCTATTGTAGCATTTCAAAAATACAAACACAGAAATACTGTCTTTTAAGTTTATCTGTAATATGTTGCTCGCTTCATAGTTTGGCTAAAGCATGTAAATTTAATTAATCTTGTGGAGTACTTCTTGCTGTCAATGCTTAAATGATTTATTGATGGATACCTCTCTAATAATAATAATAATAATAATAATAATAATAATAATAATAATAATAATAAAATTAAAATAATAATAATAATAATAATAAAATTAAAATAATAATAATAATAATAATAATAATAATAATCAATAAAAAAATAATATAATGTAATAATAATAATAATAAAGAAAACTTTTAAGAATACAATAATGTAATAATAATAATAATAATAATGTCAAATACTTTATTTTAAGAGGGTAACACAGTTAACATAACGTTAAACTTCTCTCTGACCATCGAAGAATGAAAATAAATATAATAATACAAATGTCAGATATCAGATAATAGATTGTAAGTATACCTGATAGCTAGCATTCAAACTACACACACAGACACACAACATGCTTTATATGGTATACTAAGTATACCTGATAGCTAGCATTCAAACTACACATACAGACACACAGCATGCTTTATATGGTATACTAAGTATACCTGATAGCTAGCATTCAAACTACACACACAGACACACAACATGTTTTATATGGTATACTAAGTATACCTGATAGCTAGCATTCAAACTACACACACAGACACACAACATGTTTTATATGGTATACTAAGTATACCTGATAGCTAGCATTCAAACTACACACACAGACACACAACATGTTTTATATGGTATACTAAGTATACCTGATAGCTAGCATTCAAACTACACACACACAGACACACAACATGTTTTATATGGTATACTAAGTATACCTGATAGCTAGCATTCAAACTACACACACAGACACACAACATGTTTTATATGGTATACTAAGTATACCTGATAGCTAGCATTCAAACTACACGCACAGACACACAACATGTTTTATATGGTATACTAAGTATACCTGATAGCTAGCATTCAAACCACACACACAGACACACAACATGTTTTATAATGTATACTAAGTATACCTGATAGCTAGCATTCAAACTACACACACACAGACACACAACATGTTTTATATGGTATACTAAGTATACCTGATAGCTAGCATTCAAATTACACACACAGACACACAACATGTTTTATATGGTATACTAAGTATACCTGATAGCTAGCATTCAAACTACACATACAGACACACAACATGCTTTATATGGTATACTAAGTATACCTGATAGCTAGCATTCAAACTACACATACAGACACACAACATGCTTTATATGGTATACTAAGTATACCTGATAGCTAGCATTCAAATTACACACACAGACACACAACATGCTTTATATGGTATACTAAGTATACCTGATAGCTAGCATTCAAACCACACACACAGACACACAACATGTTTTATATTGTATACTAAGTATACCTGATAGCTAGCATTCAAACCACACACACAGACACACAACATGTTTTATATGGTATACTAAGTATACCTGATAGCTAGCATTCAAACTACACATACAGACACACAACATGCTTTATATGGTATACTAAGTATACCTGATAGCTAGCATTCAAACTACACACACAGACACACAACATGTTTTATATGGTATACTAAGTATACCTGATAGCTAGCATTCAAACTACACACACAGACACACAACATGTTTTATATGGTATACTAAGTATACCTGATAGCTAGCATTCAAACTACACACACACAGACACACAACATGTTTTATATGGTATACTAAGTATACCTGATAGCTAGCATTCAAACTACACACACAGACACACAACATGTTTTATATGGTATACTAAGTATACCTGATAGCTAGCATTCAAACTACACATACAGACACACAGCATGCTTTATATGGTATACTAAGTATACCTGATAGCTAGCATTCAAACTACACACACAGACACACAACATGCTTTATATGGTATACTAAGTATACCTGATAGCTAGCATTCAAACTACACATACAGACACACAGCATGCTTTATATGGTATACTAAGTATACCTGATAGCTAGCATTCAAACTACACACACAGACACACAACATGTTTTATATGGTATACTAAGTATACCTGATAGCTAGCATTCAAACTACACACACAGACACACAACATGTTTTATATGGTATACTAAGTATACCTGATAGCTAGCATTCAAACTACACACACAGACACACAACATGTTTTATATGGTATACTAAGTATACCTGATAGCTAGCATTCAAACTACACACACACAGACACACAACATGTTTTATATGGTATACTAAGTATACCTGATAGCTAGCATTCAAACTACACACACAGACACACAACATGTTTTATATGGTATACTAAGTATACCTGATAGCTAGCATTCAAACTACACGCACAGACACACAACATGTTTTATATGGTATACTAAGTATACCTGATAGCTAGCATTCAAACCACACACACAGACACACAACATGTTTTATAATGTATACTAAGTATACCTGATAGCTAGCATTCAAACTACACACACACAGACACACAACATGTTTTATATGGTATACTAAGTATACCTGATAGCTAGCATTCAAATTACACACACAGACACACAACATGTTTTATATGGTATACTAAGTATACCTGATAGCTAGCATTCAAATTACACATACAGACACACAACATGCTTTATATGGTATACTAAGTATACCTGATAGCTAGCATTCAAACTACACATACAGACACACAACATGCTTTATATGGTATACTAAGTATACCTGATAGCTAGCATTCAAATTACACACACAGACACACAACATGCTTTATATGGTATACTAAGTATACCTGATAGCTAGCATTCAAACCACACACACAGACACACAACATGTTTTATATTGTATACTAAGTATACCTGATAGCTAGCATTCAAACCACACACACAGACACACAACATGTTTTATATGGTATACTAAGTATACCTGATAGCTAGCATTCAAACTACACATACAGACACACAACATGCTTTATATGGTATACTAAGTATACCTGATAGCTAGCATTCAAACTACACATACAGACACACAACATGCTTTATATGGTATACTAAGTATACCTGATAGCTAGCATTCAAATTACACACACAGAAACACAACATGCTTTATATGGTATACTAAGTATACCTGATAGCTAGCATTCAAACCACACACACAGACACACAACATGTTTTATATTGTATACTAAGTATACCTGATAGCTAGCATTCAAACTACACACACACAGACACACAACATGTTTTATATGGTATACTAAGTATACCTGATAGCTAGCATTCAAATTACACACACAGACACACAACATGTTCTATATGGTATACTAAGTATACCTGATAGCTAGCATTCAAATTACACACACAGACACACAACATGCTTTATATGGTATACTAAGTATACCTGATAGCTAGCATTCAAACCACACACACAGACACACAACATGTTTTATATTGTATACTAAGTATACCTGATAGCTAGCATTCAAACTACACACACACAGACACACAACATGTTTTATATGGTATACTAAGTATACCTGGTAGCTAGCATTCAAATTACACACACAGACACACAACATGTTCTATATGGTATACTAAGTATACCTGATAGCTAGCATTCAAACTACACACACAGACACACAACATGTTCTATATGGTATACTAAGTATACCTGATAGCTAGCATTCAAATTACACACACAGACACACAACATGTTCTATATGGTATACTAAAATATATTCATGTTCTTGTTGTAATAACAAATATTCAGAACATTTCTTTGTTAATTATACCCTATATAAGAATCCTGGATTTTCATTGGTTAATAGCCAGTGTATTTTTCGTGTATTTTCATATTTAGGATTAATTTCATTCATTTTTACCGCTGCCGGGGTATTTGCATGAGAATTTAACTTTTTTCCATCTGCGCCGTGGTATTTGCGAAAACGTATTTCACTTTTTTACCCTCGCGTGCCTCAAACCACCAAATTCATTCGGAATGTTTCTTCTTTACCATTATATGTAAGGTAACGTGATTAATCAAATTAGAAACCCGGAAATGTGCCGAAGTAAACGTATGTCACCAATCTCTACCCAGAGTTGTCGGTCCTTACACTCTCTCCATTCTCTGTCAACGCCTAAAAGTAGTCCGGTGTTTTCAGATCATGTGATCGTAAAATTATCATGTGACCAGACAGAAAGCAGTCCAATTGGTGGATTGACCTTCGTTACATGTGGGTTTGCATTCAGTGTGAATACTCCCATAAAACGATTAAAAATAGAGTTTTGTTTGCAATACACCACCAAACAATAGATTTTTTTGGGTGTTTTCATGGAATTTATGCGCTGTATGACTGATCACCGTATAAAACATAATCCCTTATCTTCGTTTGAAAATAAGCAAAGAAGCTTCTCAGATATTAGTTATATGGTATTCTTTACATATTGTACAATATATGGGGTCATTATAACCGGTTTATATCAAGTTACCCTTTAATAATCGGATTTTACCAAGATTCTTGGCATATAGGCGTTGACAGAGATTGGAGAGTGTAAGGATCGACAACTCTGGGTAGAGATAGGTATTTCAATTGTTTATCCTCGCGTGCTTCAAACCGCCAAATTCATTCGGAATACCCCCTTTTTTTATCAAGAATAAAAATTCCTCAAAAGGTGTATAACAAGTTAAAACGTTCCTTAAAAAAACCGAGATAAAAACAGAATATTCCTGAAAACGACAAACAAATGGTATTTTAATATTTATTTAACCAGTGTTCTAAATAATACTCTGTGTAATTAAACAGATACAGTACCAACAATGCCGTCGTGGAGGTAATCGTGTGCTAGATGGATTTATAGCTACTTGTGCAATTAGTTCATATCAGCACTAACGTTGTGAGTTCTAATCTCGCTCAGGCAACATGTAATCGATAAAACATTATGTGATAAAGTTTGTCAGTGACTTGCGGCAGGTTGGTGCTTTTCACCATGTACTCCGGTTTCCTCTACCAATAAAACTGACCGCCACGATATTACTGAAATACTGTTGAAAGTGGCGTTAAACACCATAACCCTAATCCTAAACCTAGCCCCCAACGCAGCACCCACATTTCTTTTTGTGTCACGAATCTTTGTGTTAAAAATTCAGAAGGATTGGTAAACTAGAACTAAGGTAATAGTCTACCTATGGATGTCTGACGACACCGTATAAAACGTTTACACTATCTAGAACAGAAATGTAAAAAAATGACGTTCTGATTTTAATTAATTAAGTTAAGAGTTTGCATAGAAATAAAATGGAATGTAGACACTTTAAATTGTTATTTTAATGCATCTAATTTATTACAGGATATCAACACAATGTCAAGTTCTCCATCTCTCTGTGGTTTATGCGATATCCGCCATATTTGTAAGCAATCAGAACTTTGGTGTTCCGAATGTGACGAAGGACTATGCGTAGACTGTGCAGAATATCACAGTCTATCTAAAGCGTCCAGAACCCATAAAGCCATACCTATGTCTGAATACCGTAAATTGCCGTTGAATGTTTTGAAAATTAGAGAATTTTGTAAAGAGCATGATGAAAGGTTCCAAACATACTGTCAGAAACATGCTTGTCCCTGCTGCAGGATTTGTATTATAGAAAGTCATAATAAATGTCAGGATATAGCTGTTCTTGAAGATGTGGTTCAGGACGTGAAGTCGTCACATATGTTCAAAGAAATCGAATCATTGATTGATGAAATGATTGGAAATGTTGGTAAAATTAGACAAAACAGGGGGACCAACTTAGTTGCAGCTACAGAACAGAAACAAATGATTGAGAGTGAAATAAGAGAACTGAGGACAAAAGTCAACAACCATCTTGACAAGTTACAAGAAGATCTGATGAAGGAATTGACCGAGGCAGAAACAACAATAACCGTGAAAACACGTGAATTGATGGCTTCTTTAGACAAGAAAGAGAAAGAACTGACTGAATACCAGAAAACCATAGTCAACATAAAACAGTATGCATCAGACCTACGAACGTTTCTGGCCATGAAGCAAATAGAGAATGACATAGAAACACTAGACACATCTATACATGCTCTTGTCAACAGCGACAGTCTAAATCAAACCAAACTCTCATGTAAGATAGACACAACTTTGAAGAATATAGCAACCAACATTGACCGATTTGGAGAAGTAGTTGTTGAATCAAAGCCTTCTGAGTTGACCCTTGTTAGAAAAAAAGACAAACAAGCCCAGATGATGGTAGCTGACCCGCCACCTATGTCAGTTGACAATATACAGCTGAATCTGAAACAAAAGATAAACACCAAGGGATCAGGGATGAGAGGATGTTCTTTACTGACAAATGGTAGAATGATGTTGTCCTCTTACAGGAAACATATTGTAAGGTTTATCAATAAAGATGGAGTAGAATTATTCCAGATAGGTAAAGAAAAAACAGGATCCAGTACCTATGATACAGTTTATATTAAAGATAACAATAGTGTTGCCGTATCATCTGGAAGCGGAGTTAAAAGATGTATAACTATAATAGACATAGAAAAAAAGAAAATCATGACAACTATCTCCATGAATACGGACATTTATAGCATGGCTGTTAGAGGTAGAACAATATATTACTGTGCGGTGGATGAAGGATTAAAGATGATAAATCTAAGTGATAAATCTGTAAGTGATATCATCAACAGTAAGATGTCTGACTTTGATTACGTAGCTACATCTAGAGACAAACTTTACTACACAAAGTGTTACAAACATACCGTGATATGTTGTGATTTACATGGTACAACACAATGGGAATTCAAAGATACCCGTGTTCTAATGAATCCATCTGGTATCTCCGTAGACAATGAAGGAAACGTGTATGTTGTCGGTAATGGTTCTAGCAACGTGGTGGTTATCTCCGCTGATGGACAACGTCATAGACAACTATTGGCTAACAAGGATGGTCTGGTGAACCCAATTGTACTTGATTATGACAGATCTACCAATAATTTATTAGTTGTAAATGACAGAGATACTGCTTTTCTGTTTGATGTTACAAGGCTACAGTAGACAAATATCAAAACATAGACAACATCTTATAGAATGATTTGTAGAGAAATAAATGTGATTTATTTAAATAATTAATCCATCATCAAATCCACTTCATGTAATTCATACGTCATTTACCATAGGGGTAGGGTGTGGTGTTTAGCACCACTTTCAGCAACATCATTTATTATGATAAACATCAAAAATACCATGTAATTTAATACACCAGGCGACCGTTTCACTAAAGTGATCGTAAATCGTAATACTAAGATCATTCTTACGGAAAAAAAGAATAAACAAACTCTTACGATATCCTTACGTGTCCGTATACGTGCGTTTCACTAAGCGAGTCCTAATTTTAAGAGGTACGACTTACGACTTGCGACAAGTAACATCTCCTATAACGGAGGTAAAAAAGATATCATATGATTTATAGTATATCTCGGAAACAGATTTTATTAAAGTTAACATTGGTTTAATTAAAAAATTTTAATTATTAAATTAACAAGACAGTGAAATTGTTATTGTCCATTTGATTTGGTACACCAGTTTGATCCGGTTTTGCTAAGGGTGGTCGTACCTGAGAAAATTGCTCAATAATTAGCAAGTTTTCTTTTCCTTGGTTATATCTATGCAAATTTATTTGTTAAAAGTTTGTTATATTACATGGAATATTTGGCTGTTAGTATTTATATTAAAAGTTTTACTGTGACTTGTTTAAACACCTCCCACCTCTTACTGTATGTTTATTCATATATTTAAATGAGGAAACGATAGGCGGACTCTGTTGACAAACACAATGTTATTTTTATAATATTGATATGATTTGTGAGAAATATTGATATTGTTTGATATATGTATATGTTTATTGAATTTATTATTTCTGTGTGAAAAAAAAAAATTAAGTCTCAAAACACCAACAAAAACAAAATTGTGTTAAAAATATACATTCAATAAAAAACGACCAGAAGAATCTTCAAGAAATGCAGATGTAGAAGACAGTCTTGGAAAACAAGAACGTCATTTAAGGAAAATTTAAAAAAAATGATGTTTGAGATTATTACAGTAGCAATTATGAAATTATGTAAATTATGAAACTATTTTTTTTTTTACTTTTATTTTTTTAGACATTTTCAAAATATATACATAACAAACACAGACATTACACAACAGAACAGACAAAGACATTATTTGTACATACATTTTCAATACAAACATATGAAATGGTGTGTCCCCTTGTCTCCATGCAATAAACCAAATACATAGTTTATTTAAGAATATACGTCACCAGATTTTGATATATAATTATATATACATGAGTTTCTAATATAAGTTTCTTATGTATACATTATTTTCTTGCATGTTGACAAAAGTAGACCACTATAAATTAAGTTCATGTATGTAACACCATTTATTATTATGCTTGTACATTTTATTTTCAACAAGTGCATTAATCTTTTCGATTTTCTCTTTTCGTTTAACTTTAATTTTGAAAATGTTAAGGACTGGTTTTGTGTCAGTCCATTTACAACAGTGAATATAATTTCTTGCTACTACAAGGAATAAAAATGGAAAAAAAAATTGCAAGGAGCTTTCATCTGAAAAAATACCTAAAACTGTTTCTTTTGGGGTTAATTCAAAAACTTCTAAATCTAAAGCTGATGAAAGCCAGATATTTAATGAAGTCCAAAATCTCTTTGCCACACATAGTGTAAGATGGAGTCTTCTTCTTGGTTACAGAAATTACATAATGCACTGTTTTTTATTTCCATTTTGTGTAATAACTTGTTATTTGGAAGTATATGATGCAGAGGTTTGAACTGAAAATTTCTTAAATTTGTATCATTTGTATTTCTATTAATATCATTAAACAACATACTACCATCTAGTTCAGTATCAAGTTTTTGTTCCCATTTCACAATGCATTTAACAATATTTTCTTTTTCATCTTTTTCTATGAAATATTTTTATATATTTTTTGAAATATCTTTCCTCTGCATCATATTAGTTATCAAAAGTGGTTTCATTTCCAAGTCATCAGTATTGTAGTGTTTATTAATAACAGATATAATACCATAATATGTAATAGCATTTATATTCACATTACATTTATCAAGAAACATTTGATATGTTAGAAATATATCATTGTCATCAATGAGGTTCTCTATCCTTTTTATGGCATTTTCTGACATGCATTTTAAATAAAGTACACTGTCATTTATCTTCAAGTGTGAATTGTACCATATACAATCTGTTGTTGTGACTTTATTTGAGTCATCATTAAAGTTTAAAGATGAGTACCACACGAGTAAATCATGCCAAAATTTTGATTATTGATTATAAAGAAAAACTATTTGCAAATATACCTTTATATGAAAAAACAAGAAGCAGTATAAACATTCAAGATGCTTGAACATGTTGAAACTAAAACATAACAGATAACTGCTGGAATATATGAACACTACCAAGTAAAACAAAGTAAGAACTGTGACTAGAACATAAATAGTCTCTTTTGTAGTTACAGAGTGAGTGAGTGATTGCTTTTTAACGCCAATTTAGCAATTTTACAGCTATATCATGTCGAGAACAAGTTAATATTCATTGAGGTGATGATGAGGTCCACTTTGTTCTAGACCAACACACGAGTTGGATTTGCATAGTGATAGCTCACTGAAACAACATTCCGCAGATAGACATGTCGCTTCACTCGGACACATTGTTCTGATTCCGAGCCAACCAGTCTGTGCTCTTACTCCTTAATGCTGTGTGCTTAGCGGAGAAGCAACACATATCAATTTTAAAGTCTTTGGTATGACCCGACCGGGGCTCGAACTCACGATATACTGCATTCGAACCGAGCATGCTAACCATTACGCTACCGATGCGGTATTTGTAGCTACAGCTTAGAAAATTGGTTTTCAAGCAACACATGATATTGGAGGTAAATAAATGTTCTTGTTGATCTGATTATTGTATGTTGACTTCTCATCTCTTTTTGTAAAGTTTGAGTCCTACAAGGCATCTTTTGATAAATAAATCTTTTGTAAAAACAAATTTCAAAAATTGTTTTTGCCTCATGTATGTATAAAACAAAATTGATCTACCTGATGTGTGAAAAAAAAGGTTTTCTACTGACATGAAAAAAGAATTCTAACAAACATGAAAATACCAACCCCCTCCTCCTTTGCTATAACATGTTTGGTGCTTAAGAGAGTTGTAATTGATCATAAACTTCCCATTCAATCATTTCTAGAGAGCCGTTTAATAATTCTCCAAATATTGCTTTAATCCATAAATGAATTGAAGAACTATGTTCAAATAATGATTTGATGCAAGTTCTATTTATTTGTTGCGCGGTGCTAGTAAATAAAAGTGGGTTGAGCTTATAGCTAAAAATCTGCCGTTTCTTCTCTAACGTGCCCTTATTCCTGAAAAAGAACTACAAACAACGTAGTTATCTTTGCTACATGCACATATGGTAATGATTTACGACTTACGGGTACCTACCACCACTCTTAACTTTGCGATTACTTTTGATCGTAAGTCTTAAATCCTAACTATTAGTGAAACGGTCATAGCTGTTAAGAGTGCATTTATGTCTACGTTTACGACTTACGACCTCCAGTGAAACGGTCGCCTGGACACCAGTTGTACAACTTGTTCAGAGGCTCTATACACCATATGTACATTCGTGTGTTTAACTTGTTCAGTTGTTCTAGACATCTATGTGTCATCACGGGTTTAGTTTGTTCAGTGGTTCTAGATACCAGATGTGTCATTATGTGCATAGTTTGTACAGACGTTCTAGACACCAGATGTACATTTATATGTTTAACCTGTTCAGAGGTTCTAGACACCAAATGTACATTTATATATTTGACTTGTTCAGTGCTTCTAGACACCGGAGGTGCACATTAATATACGTTTAACTTGTTCATAGGTTCTAGACACCAGATGTACAATTATATGTCTAGCTTGTTCAGTTGTTCTATACACCAGATGCACATTTCTAGGTGTTTATCTTGGCCAGTGGTTCTAGAAACCAGATGTACATTGTTCTGCTTACTTTTGCAGTATTTCTAGAGACATGCTGTAAATGCATGTGTTTAAATTGTTCAGAGTTTCTAGACACCAGATGTACGAAGATACCAAAGGGGAAATCAGAAACCGCAAATAGAGTCAGAAACCGTAAACCGAAGAAAGCCAGACAATGCAATGAGCAAACGAAAAATAACACAAGCACAAAGGATTAGAAAACACTACGCAGAAAACTAAAGATCGAGCAACGCGTAACCTCGCTAAAACATGAGATGTATCAATGTGTTTAAGATAAGTTTGAAGATACCAAAGGAGTAATCAGAAAAAAATCGAAGGCCAGAAAATACAGTGGTCAAACTAAGACGGACAAAAGAACAAACAATGATCTACAAAACACTACATGGAAAACCTAAGATCAGGGGAAATCGAACCCCACTAAAACACGTGATGCATTAATGTGCTTTAGAAGGAAAAACAATGCAATGGTCAAAATAAAACAAACAAAAGAACAAACAATGATCTATAAAACACTACATAGAAAACCTAAGATCGGGAAAAAAAAACCACTAAAGACACGGGGTGTATCAATGTGCTTATGATAAACTTGAAGATACCAGAGGTTAATCAGAATACACCGAAGAAGAAAATACAGTGGCCAAAATAAGACGGACAAAAGAACAAACAATGATCTACAAAACACTACATAGAACACCAACGATCGGGGGAAATCGAACCCCACTAAAACACGTGGTGCATCAATGTGCTTCAGATAAGTTTGAAGATACCAGAGGGTAATCAGAATACACCGAAGGAAAGACAATGCAATGGCCAAAATAAAACAAGCAAAGGAAACAACAATGATCTACAAAACACTACATGGAAAACCTAAGATCGGGAAAAACGAACCCACTAAAGACACTGGGTGTATCAATGTGCTTAAGATAAACTTGAAGATACCAGAGGTTAATCAGAAGATCTCGAAGGACAGACAACGCAATGACCAAAGTAAAACGGACATCAAATCAAACAATGATCTACAAAGCACTACATAGAAAACCAAAGATTGGGAAAAACGAATCGCACTAAAGACACGGGGTGCATCAATGTTCTTAAGATAAGTTTGAAGATACCAGAGGGTAATCAGAAGAAATCGAAGAACAGACAATGCAATGGTCAAAATAAAACGGACAAAAGAACAAACAATGATCTACATAGAACACCAAAGATCGGGAAAAACGATTGCTTTTGATTGATTTTTGGTGTTCAACGCCACTTTCAGCAATCTTTCAACTATATCATGGCGAACAGTTTTAGTGGTGGAAGAAGCCAGGATTACCCAGAGATGATCACCGACCCTGGGCAAGCAACTGGTAAACTGTATCACTTGCGGCTGCAGGTCGAGTGCACCCTTTTTGTAATTTACAAAGACGGGAGCGAACCCACGCCGTATTGATGATAGGTTAATACTAAATGTTCGGTAATCCAAATACCTACCTGTTTGAGGCACCAGGGCCCTCGGCACAAACGATACCAGAGGGTAATCAGAAGTTGTAGATCAAAGACCAGACAATAAAATGATCTAACGAAAAACACTACATAAAAACACCAAATATCGGGAAAAACGAACCCCTCTAAAACACGAGGTGTATTAATGTGTTTAAGATAAGTTTGAAGATACCAAGGGGGTAATTAGAAGTTGTAGATCGAAAGAGAGACACTAAAATGACAAAACAAAAAACACGGACAATAAAATGACCAAACGAAAACGATAGACAATAAAATGGTCAAGCGAAAAAAGACAGACAATAAAATGGCAAAACAAAAACGACAGACAATGAAATGGCAAAACAAAAAAGACAGACAATAACATGGTCAAACAAAAAAAGACAGACAATAAAATGAAAAAACGAAAAAAGACAGACAATAGATTAGTAAGGGGGAGGGATAGGTTTTTCACGTCTGACAAAATTTGATAGCCACATAGTGTATATATCTTGTATTCAATTGAAATATAATACTATAACCTTTCATCTGATACCATATTGATATACTTTCAAGACTGTTTAGTATACATTTAATGCTCGCAAAGACAAAAATTGAAAAAAAAAAAAAATCATCAAAAAGCTGCCACAGGGGGTAAATATTAGCTTCAAACGGCAAGTTCGTCCCAAAATGTTCAATGTTAACATGTTTTTTCTTCAAGAGGATATATCAGAGGACTTAAAAAAAATATGTTAACATGGAAGGTGGGGAGGTGTACGGGGTGTTTTGCTAGTCCACGCACCGATACTGATGAGAAAATATTATGCGATTTTCGACAGGGTAAGGAGTAATATTTTGCCGCTGGAAGCCCTATACAGGGTGGTACTAGAACAAATTTTATTTTAAGATGTCTCCATAACATAACTTCATACGACAGATGTATAATTTGGTTGTCAATTTATAATATGAAAAAGATATTACGCGCTTTGTGCTGAATAGAGATAAAATCGGCAAAAATCATAATATTCCATTTTTCTGCAATCTGAAGTTTCGCACGATATTGTGTCGTGCAGCGTAACAAATTAACTTGCTGACGTTATGCAAATGGCAATGATATATTAAAAAGTGTGACGTTTTTGCTATATTGGACATTTTGGCTAGCCACTGAAAAGTCGGGCAACAAAACTAATGAACAAGCAAACCTTGCACATTCTACATGTATATTTTAGCCAGGTATGGGAACTTTCTTCCATAATATATATTTGTTATTTCTCTTTTGTATTTTATTTATAGTGTTTACTCAAATAGCGGCATCTCGTCGAAAAAATCTAAAAAGCGACGCTTGGACATTTGGGTATTTTCTTGTAGTAAAAAAGAAATACTATTTATATGTGTCTGTTTTTGTTTAAATACTTGCATAATGAGGGTTGTCTTACCTGTTTATGAGTTCGGACAGATGTCGAGACTGGATTTGTCTTGTCCGATTTCATCAAAATTTCAACCGACAACCAAACGGATATGACGTCGCAATAAACACATTACATAGAGTTGGTATGTCAAATTGCGCGCATTTCGGAGTCGAGTTTACCGAGAAACAAACGAAAAACCAATTTTCTGAACTCCAGACTGTTACGTCGGACAGCAAAATATTAACGTAATAGTACAACTTTGAACACTGAAATAATTAGAATAAATTATCAGGAACTTAGGAATAATAGCCAGACAGAAGCGCTTTGTTTTAGGCTTTATTTAGATATACGCATATTTGAATTTTGCTTTACAACACTGAAATCCTGGACTTTTTAATCAAGACATTGACACCATTTTTCACTGAACGCAAAATCGTGCGAAACGTTTCTACACTACAAAGCATGTTTTTTGATGATGTAATGGGTTTAATTTTCCGTAAATGTAATATTTTAATAAATTCAATATAAAAATATCATCAAAGTTGTGTAATATTTTGTCTATTCAAAGCAAAAGGCGAAATATCTCGGTTTTTACGCAATTATCGGGAAAAACGAACCCCTTTAAAACACGAGGTGTATGAATGTGCTTAAGATAAGCTTGAAGATATCAAGGGGGTAATTAGAAGTTGTAGATGGAAAGACAGACAATAAAATGGCCAAGGGAAAAAGACAGACAATAAAATGGCCAAACGAAAACGACGGACAACAGAAGAGCAAAACGAAATCGACAGACAATAACATGATCAAACGAAAAAAGACAGACAATAACATGGTCAAACGAAAAAAGACAGACAATAAAATGGCTAAGCGAAAAAAGACAGACAATAGAATGGAAAACGAAAACAACAGACAATAAAATGGTCAAACGAAAAAAGACACACAATAAAATGGACAAGCGAAATAGGACAGACAATAAAATGTTGAAACGAAAAAAGACAGACAATAAAATGGTGAAACGAAAAAAGACAGACAATAAAATGACAAAACGAAAAAAGACAGACAATAACATGGCCAAACGAAAAAAAGGACAGACAATAAAATGGCAAAACGAAAACGACAGACAAAAACATGGTCAAACGAAAAAAGACAGACAATAAAATGGCCAAACCAAAAAAGACAGACAATAAAATGGTCAAACCAAAAAAGACAGACAATAAAATGAAAAAACGAAAAAAGACACAATAGATTAGTAAGGGTTAACCAAAATAAAAGATAGCAACAAGGACACACAAATAGAGATAAGACAGACACATTGATAAATATATGATGATATCCTGAGCTGAATGAAATGCTTTTTAAGGGACGTTGCTTTTGGTACCCGAATTTTCGTGCTAAAACGTCGAAATTTGACGTAACCGTATCAGACGTATTATCGGGCGTAACGTTACATGAGTTCACGTCCGGTTTTTTTATGGGTTCGCTTTACTCAATCTTTAGTATTTGTGAAGTGTTTTGTTGATCATTGTTTGTCTTTCTCTACTTTTTCGTTTAGTCATTGTATTATCTGTTCTTCTCCGAAAATGGCAAGAAAAACTACACAAGACAAAGAAAAGCAAAGCAAAAACACAGCACAATAGGTGTTAGACACCACTATACGCAAGGAAACACAAATAACGTAAATAAGACCTGCGTCATCTCACAAACAACTGGAGGTAAAGAAGAACCAAACATAGTTTTTATGCGGACATCGTAACGGACATGACAATAAGGAACTCAGAACGTAAAGACACATAATAGGACAAAGCAAAGTAAAAAACTAAAAAGATGAGCAACACATAATTAGAAAACACAGAAACCTAAAAAGATGAGCAACAGTTATGATGTTTTAGTCTGATAGGTAATTTCTTTAAATACAGATTCTGCCTTCTTCTTAGTAGTCAACTAACTGACGATATTGATATTGTACTGTCCATGTTCACGACGGGATCCACATGTGGAGCAGGAACTATTTATCTTTATGGAGAACCTGTGTTCACTCCCGGTGGCTTTTAGTGGGATTCACTTTACTCAATCTTTAGTTTTATGTGTAATGTTTTCCCTTTTGTCTTTTTTTCTTTTGCCCATTGTGTTACCTGTCCTTCTTCGATTTACGGCTTGAGATTACCCCTTTGGTATTTTGAAACTTTTCTTCATTCATTCGTAGAAAAGTGTGTGGTGTTTTTAGTGGAAAAAATCTATGATGTTTTTTATTTTTAAATTATATCTCTATTGTCCTTGAGGTCCGATTATCAATAGGGGAACAGCATCGGCCGTGTAATGCTTAGCGTGCTCGCCTCGAATGTGGTAGATCGTAGCTTCGAGCCCTGAACGGGTCGAACCAAAGACTATGAATTTGATATTTACTGGTTCACTACTAAGCACGAACTCTTAATGAGGAAGTACAGTATTATAACCGTGGACTGTTGTTTAAGAGAATTAGCAGAACGAAAATTCATTTAAGCATGGTCTGGTGCAAGCGAATAGTATCATCATCATCTCACCTAGATGCAACTTGTGCTCGCCATGATATAGCTGAAAAAATGTTCATTTGACGCTAAGCAACATTCATTCACTCACTCACTCACTCACTCACTCAAAAGAACTACAATATGTTTGATTATAAATGTCAAAATCAGGCTGTGTATACATAATTTATTTAAAATTATTATTTGAAGAAACAATGTGTAAGCTTAAAATTAACATCCTGAATATATTTTTATAGAAAATATTATTTTTGTATATTATAGGTTAACAACTGTTGACTATAAGCGTCCGATTCAGTTTTACTCTAAACCGAAGTTACTTTCTCTTGATCAAGACAGAAAACATCCACAAAATACCAGTGATAACCATATAGATAAATATTTCAGTGCGTTAATATATGTATACGTATTTTTAATATTTTTCTTTAGCGGATACGTCACTCGGCGGATTTAATGCTAAATTTGGTTGCCTTTTTAGCATCAGTTGTACTAAGAGCTCCAATAGCGAATATGGCCAAGAATGCAGGCTTTTCCAAGGCATTATTTGCAATATGTGTATCATCAGAAATAGAGAATGATAAGGTTGTGTTGTTGTTTTGTGATTTGATGGCATTGAAAGGTCGATCTGCTGGAATTTATAGGTAACTGTTAGTGACATCATGCCGGACAACCAACTCGTTGATGTTCAATGGTTCCATGTTCCATTTGTTATCATTACTAGTGGTACCTTCCACAACCTTCACCTCGCAATCCTCTTGATCTACAGTCAGGAATTTACCTGCTCATTCACCTGGAACTCTTATGTAGTAGGACATTGTTTTGTTTCTGCCTGAAATGTAAACAATAGTGTACTGTCCATGTTAATGTTGTCATACATTTGTGTGATAGTATGTGGTCTTTTTCGATAGAAACAAATCTATGGTGGGTTTTTTTTCGTTTTTAATATTATGTACTGTCTTTAGAAATCCAAGAATAAAAGGGCATGGCTAAACCCCGCCATTTTTTTCGCCTGTTCCAAACCAGGACTTGGATGTCCAATTTCATATGTCATGGTCTTTTAAATATTTCAAAAATGTTACTCTTATATCTTGTTATTAATATCACAGTTAAAAAGTAAATGACAGTTGGATTTACAACTACCCATACAATCAGTGCCTATCACTACTGATGTTGTTAATTCGAATCTCGATCGATCAGGGCGAGGTGCACAACTTGATGTGATAAATTTTGTCAGTGACCTGCGACAGGTCGGTGGTTTTCTCAAGGTACTCCGGTTTCACTCACCAATAAAAGTGACCGCCACGATATAGCTGAAATATTGTTGAAAGTGGCGTTAAACAGCATCAAACAAACAAACAACATCATCTAGACTGTTATATATTTTATGTAATATAAGGCGATGATTATTATGGGCATCGTTAGTTTGACTACCTTGTACAGCGGATCTGTTGATTTTCTTGCTCTCAACGGTTTTATTAAATATTTTATTTTACTTTCCAATTACTTAACTGTGATCGTACCTGATGAAGGTTATTCCAGAAGCGTACCGTGCGCACAAAATTACATATCTACATTTTTAACTTTTTTGTTGTCGGAAACGATCCAATTTACATGTACGAGCTTTAGAAATAGATAGAAAACAATCGGTCTTCGAATTTTTATATTTTCCGACAATGTAGGTATATTGTGTATGCATATATGCCGCCCTTGAAACAGACATAGAACGACGATTGTTTCTGTGATTCAACTCCCGAGAGAGTTGCTTTGGGTTTGTTGACACTGTGTACTCTCTAACATCCGGCATCGAAGGTTGAATTTGATTATCAATTTTCAACGCCATTGTCAGATATATTGAGGCGGTAATATTATCTACACTGGTGAAATGTTTACCAAATAGGAAAGTTTGTTTTATTTTTATTTTCAGATGATTATTTTACATGCTATTCCTAACATTTAACAAACGTTGAAATTTGTTAAATGTTTAACAACACAAGAATTTACATACTTTAAAATGTATATTGTTTATAACATATTTCTCGTTTGAAATAATTATTAAAAGAACGACCTCGACAATATTGTTTAAAATATTTGTTGTTTGAAATGAATATGTATACCAATGATCTCGCTGTACAGTTTTGTTTTTCATATAGAATAACAAACACTATGGAATACATATTATACTGTAATACTGAAATGTAGATGTCAAATTTAGTGCGCACAACGCGTTTCTGGAATCGAAAGGTTGGAATATAAAAAGTTTTGCGAGCAAGTAAATCAAAGGCCTAAATAGGATCGCAAAAATCAACTAAGTTCACCTATGCCTGGGAGAGGAGAACCTTAGTTTTAATAATACTTTCATTATTTACTTTACGTTAAGAAATAAACTACTTACTAGTCGCTCAGCACATGCACTTGTAGCTATTGTTCTGGTATGTGATAGTAACAGAAGTATCATCTGGTTGTGGTTCATCAGCATTTAAATACCCTTTCCTAAATCATGTGTTTCCCAATCAGTGAGGTACGCCTTCTATTATGAAGTTTTCCTCCAAATCGTCAAGACTTTTTCATAGAGTTCCATTGAAGATTTAATTGTTCTATTTATATATTATACTGCTTGTGGAGAGAAATAACCGACTTTATTCACTGGAACAGATTCTATCTTTTAACAAGTTTCCTGTCTTTTAGCCTCTTTTAAATTATCAGACATAGTCTAGAATTTTATCGTTTATTTTGCTTCATTTGTTTTTCAATTCAATAAAATAAGAAAAACATGTATTGTTACAAATAACAGTGGAATAAGGTTGTGTGAGTGATTGTTGTTTAACACACAATGAACAGCTATATCATGGCGAGAACAAGTTACATTTCCATATGACGATGATGATGATGTTCGCTTTGTAAAAACACAACAAGCCTAGTTTTATCTTTATACGGCTAGCTCACTAAAGCAACAGTCCATTTTTAAATAGTTCTTATTTTACAATTATCATACATCACCACCCGACTATGGAGTGACCGTGTTTTCTTAATAAGACATTTTGTGATTAACTGGCTTTAACGTTTTGATAAGTAAATAATTGTTTCAGCCTATGGATAGTCATAACCCTCCAACAGAACATAATATGATGATTCCTGACCAACAGAACATAATATGATGATTCCTGACCAACAGAACATAATATGATGATTCCTGACCAACAGAACATAATATGATGATTCCTGACCAACAGAACATAATATGATGATTCCTGACCAACAGAACATAATATGATGATTCCTGACCAACAGAACATACTATGATGATTCCTGACCAACAGAACATAATATGATGATTCCTGACCAACAGAACATAATATGATGATTCCTGACCAACAGAACATAATATGATGATTCCTGACCAACAGAACATAATATGATGATTCCTGACCAACAGAACATAATATGATGATTCCTGACCAACAGAACATAATATGATGATTCCTGACCAACAGAACATAATATGATGATTCCTGACCAACAGAACATAATATGATGATTCCTGACCAACAAGTCTTTGCTCTTACTCCTTAAGTGAAGACCGATAAGGACTATGAAAAGTTGTTTTAATACCTTACGAAATGACATATACGTCCAAAATAGTGTGTTAAGCCAGTGTGGTTAAAGGGAATACGGGGTGATCCATTCAACTTGCATATATACTGTTTACATGTATATCTTTAAAAAATGTCTCATCATCCGTTTTCAAGACGTTTCTTCACATGATTTTGAATAAAATGCTGAATATTGCTATTTCATTTCCCCGGGCGATGTTTAAAGCTGATTTCAATAAAAATTGCGACCACACTCCGCTACTTTTCATAGAAGTGTTTGTACTTCGCCAGGAAAGTGAGCTGTCATTAATTTGTATGTTATTGTTATCGATTTCGCCTCTTTCTACGATATTCTTTAGATTGTTTAACTGTTCCACAGTGTGGCATAGTCGACTTTTCGTTTTATTAGTCTTGTCACACATTGTTTGACTTACTTAACCTGAGGAAATTCTCCGTTCTTTTGTAATATTGTTCATTTTAAAAATATAGCAATTATTTGTTGTATTAATTGTTTACCCTGTCCAAAGTCTTTTTTTTTTTTTGCAATATTCTCTATTCAACCATATATACAATGAGTATTTGTGATTCCCATGATTAAATACCGCTAATGTTAAAACACCTTTGATATTAATTACACCTTATATAAAAATGCTGGATTCTGATTGGTTATTAGCCGTGATATTTTTTGCAAATTCAGGTCTTGCATTGTGAATTTTGCAGAATGTTTTCTTCGTGTAGGTGTATTTGCATAAGATTTAACTTTTTTTCATGGTATTTGCAAAATCGTATTTGCTGTTTTTACCCTTCACCGAGACGCTTGTAACAAAATTTGTAAAATGTTATCAGTTGTACGTTTTATGTAACATCATTCGGTAGAATTAAACAGATACATCATGTTAGATTCTGAAAACGACAAACAAAAGGTATTATTTATTTAGCCAGTGTTCTAAATAATATTCGGTGTAATTAAACAGATATATCATGTTTGAGAGGGGTATTTCCGAAAAATACCAGACTTGAGATTAAATTTGTCGCAAATACCCCTTCCAAACATGATATATCTGTATAATATATAATAGTCTGTTCACTTAGATTTATATATTTTTATATTTGATTTTGGTACTATTCCGACAGTGTGGAATTTTTTTTTTCCGCTTTATTAGTTTTGTCATGTCTACCTTTTTAACGTACTTAACCCGAAAACATTCTCCGTTCTTTTGTACAAGATTCAACCGAGTTTACAAATAAATTGTTTATAAATAGGAATTCTATCTTTATCTAGACATTTAAAAGATTTAAGTTATCTCCCTTTAAGTACTAACCAACAGGTCCACGTTATTGTTATATTATAGTAAATCACATGACCATTTAACTTCCTCATTCACAGTTTTTCCTGATTTGGTGACATTACATCAAAGACTTTATATTGGCAGCTATTTTCAGGTATGTTAAGTTGTTATTATATTGTTATGTCACACATTAATTAGTTTATATATTTAGTTACCATGTTAATGAGTCAGGTATCTAGAAATCTATTTCAACTGCATTAATAAGTCCTCGTCGCATTGTGAATTGTTAGACCCCCCCCCCCCCCACACACTCATATATCTAATGTGGTGTGCATGACACTTGTCTTGAATAGCCTTAAACGAAACTGTGTATATACATTCGTGTCCTATAATATCATGCCATTCCTCCTGGTTAACCACATATCTCTGTCGTCCAAATAACATTATGTTATTTCAGTTCTGTTATAATTATTCAATTTTGTAGACCATTGTTAAATTGGCGAATTCTCTGTACCATTGTTTAACTATGGTTTTATGAGAAATAAAGAGTCAACGCACTGTCAATACAAAGAAACGTCTTTATGAGCAAGGACACCGAAAGTTCTAAGCAGGAACTGTTAGTACCAAACATAGATAACACAACACAACCAAGACATGTATTTCTGAATTTGGTACATTTACTACGAACAGGCTGTGAACAATGACGAAAGGAACAGTTGTACACTCATGAAAACTAGAGCGTGGACCTCTATTATGTTCTAAATGCTGAGTCACATCTCAATAGATTGAATTATGTTAACAATGTGTGTACGTTTACTTCGACCTGTTTACACATATTTACTTCGGTCTGTTTACACACATTTACTTCGACCTGTTTACACACATTTACTTCGACCTGTTTACACATATTTACTTCGACCTGTTTACACATATTTACTTCGGTCTGTTTACACATATTTACTTCGGTCTGTTTACACACATTTACACATATTTACACAGGTGTTTACACATCCTTGTATCATCCCCTTTTTTCCCCTATACGAGCACAAAAAGAAAGTTCGCCATTGCAATCGGATGACAAATATAGTCCTCATACATTGGTTCGAATGCAATCAAATATCAGGACACCTGCCAAATTCAAAGCTTTGGCTGTAGGTAAGACAACCATGGATATAAACATAACTCTTAACTTATTCTAGAAATAATATTATGTAAATTAAAATCTAACAGTCCTATCTCAAATATAGATGTCACGCTTGATCTTAAATTAAAATTTAAGAGTTACATCTCAAATATTTCCAAAAAAGAATCAATGCAATTAAATGTACTAAAATATTAGGTACAAACTTAAACAGACTATACAAATTAACAGTCTATCACTCTTTCTTTCTTTCTTTTTAATTTTACCACCTTCCCCCTCTCTTAATCATGACACTTTGCCAATAAAAATAGATTGACATAAGAAGACCATAATAGTTCATACGAACCTCTGTAAGTAAAATCAAAACTTCCATTCCTCAAAATAAGAAGACCAAGAACAATGAATATTGAAGTGCATATGATAATAAATAAAATCCCTCGCATTTACATTAATTATTCTTTTAGGTAATACAAATGTAGCAGAAACTCCAGCAGTTAAAACAACAAGGTATGTACTCAGATTGTATTTTAGATTTTTCGCTTTTAAGCTTTGTATCGATCTGCCAAACCACTTTCAACTTCAAACATCATTCAACTAATTCAAAAATGTAATAAATTCCAGGAATGGCAGCTCATGAAACTGCAATGTGTGTGCATGAAATTGGTATTAACTTTTTAGCATGCATGAATTCAGCTTAAATTTCTACTGCTTAAATATTTAGTAGTTAGTGCTTTGATTTTATATGTGTTCATTGTTTTATTATCATTTTCTTAAACGATTTTATGTATGTAATGTATTTGTCTATATATATACCATACGATCACGACCATGACGGCCCCTATATATATAAATAGGGGCCGTCATGGTTGTGATCGCATGGTAGTTGGAATTATAACTATCTATGCAATCAGTGCCTAATATAGTTATTGAATGATTTTATTGCCGAAACACTGACACTACAGACAAATAATACCACCAGGGGCAAATAGTCTATCATACGAGGTATCGGCCCAGTGCACGACTTGTATCTGTCAGGGATTAATAGTCTATCATACGGGGTATCGGCCCAGTGCACGACTTGTATCTGTCAGGGACTAATAGTCTACCATACGAGGTATCGGCTCAGTGCACGACTTGTGTCTGTTAGGGATTAATAGTCTATCATACGAGGTATCGGCCCAGTGCACGACTTGCATCTGTCAGGTATTAATAGTCTATCATACGAGGTATCGGCTCAGTGCACGACTTGTATCTGTCAGGGACTAATAGTCTATCATACGAGGTATCGGCCCAGTGCACGACTTGTATCTGTCAGGGACTAATAGTCTTATCATACGAGATATCAACCCAGTACACGACTTGTATCTGTCAGGGACTAATAGTCTATCATACGAAGTATCGACTCAGTACAAGACTTGTATCTGTCAGGGACTAATAGTCTACCATACGAGGTATCAACCCAGTGCACGACTTGTATCTGTCAGGGACTAATAGTCTATCATACGAAGTATCGACTCAGTACACGACTTGTATCTGTCAGGGATTAATAGTCTATCATACGAGGTATCGACCCAGTGCACGACTTGTATATGTCAGGGACTAATAGTCTATCATACGAGGGATCGGCCCAGTGCACGACTTGTATCTGTCAGGGACTAATGGTCTATCATGCGAGGTATCGATTCAGTACACGACTTGTATCTGTCAGGGACTAATAGTCTATCATACGAGGTATCGACTCAGTACACGACTTGTATCTGTCAGGGACTAATAGTCTATCATACGAGGTATCGGCCCAGTGTACGACTTGTATCTGTCAGGGACTAATAGTCTATCATACGAGGTATCGACCCAGTACACGACTTGTATCTATCAGGGATTAATAGTCTATCATACGAGGTGTCGGCCCAGTACACGACTTGTATCTGTCAGGGACTAATAGTCTATCATACGAGGTATCGACTCAGTACACGACTTGTATCTGTTAGAGACTAATAGTCTATCATACGAGGTATCGGCTCAGTACACGACTTGCATCTGTCAGGGACTAATAGTCTATCATACGAGGTATCGGCCCAGTGTACGACTTGTATTTGTCAGGGACTAATAGTCTATCATACGAAGTATCGACCCAGTACACGACTTGTATCTCTCAGGGACTAATAGTCTATCATACGAGGTATCGGCCCAGTACACGACTTGTATCTGTCAGGGACTAATAGTCTATCATACGAGGTATCGACCAAGTACACGACTTGTATCTGTCAGGGACTAATAGTCTATCATACGAGGTATCGGCCCAATGTACGACTTGTATCTGTCAGGGACTAATAGTCTATCATACGAGGTATCGACCCAGTACACGACTTGTATCTGTCAGGTACTAATAGTCTATCATACGAGGTATCGACCCAGTGTACGACTTGTATCTGTCAGGGACTAATAGTCTATCATGCGAGGTATCGACCCAGTGCACGACTTGCATCTGTCAGGGACTAATAGTCTATCATACGAGGTATCGACCCAGTGTACGACTTGTATCTGTCAGGGACTAATAGTCTATCATACGAGGTATCAACCCAGTGTACGACTTGTATCTGTGAGGGACTAATAGTCTATCATACGAGGTATCGACCCAGTACACGACTTGTATCTGTCAGGGACTAATAGTCTATCATACGAGGTATCGACCCAGTACACGACTTGTGTCTGTCAGGGACTAATAGTCTATCATACGAGGTATCGACCCAGTGCACGACTTGTATCTGGAATAAATATAATTTCAATCGTTTGAAGAATGAATTAGATTGAAATTGATTTCTTTTACTTACCTGCCCATAGAGGCGCTTCTTTTCCCGCCTCATGAGCTGTCGAGTGTGACGTGTCATTCAGCACGATAGGGCCAGCTCGAATAGTCGTGTTTTCAGATAAAATTTTATTTTTAGTGATTACTTGTTTATTTTTCATCTTGCGTGTGCAGGTTTTTGATAAGCAGTTTTGCTTTTTGTTTACATATATAGTGACATTTTACCATTTTTCATCGTGACATTTATTTTATAAATACATGTGTTTGTACTTACTGATTAAAGAGCACTTGGCACTGTCGTGTGGATATGCAATTTGAATTGTTTTTTTACTATTTATTTCTATAAATGACATATTTGTATCAATTGTTGTGTGATGGGTCGCAATTGGATAATGCGACAAATATGTGTTATGTTGGTCTGTCATGAAAATGGTCATCTTTGGGTAGAAGAACCTTCATTCGGTACCCTCAAAGTCAAATGATTGGATCTTCAAGATGTATAATTAAAAGGCTTGATATTAATACCTCGTCTAGTAATGAACTGATCTATTGTATGTTATACATGGTCTAGTAATGAACTGATCTATTGTATGTTATACCTGGTCTAGTAATGAACTGATCTATAGTATGTTATACCTGGTCTTATAATGAACTAATCTACTGTATGTTATACCTCGTCTAGTAATGAACTCTGATCTATTGTATGTTATATCTGGTCTAGAAATAAACTCTGATCTATTGTATGTTATATCTGGTCTAGTAATGAACTGATCTATTGTATGTTATACCTGGTCTGGTAATGAACCGATCTATTGTATGTTATACCTCGTCTAGTAATGAACTAATCTATTGTATGTTATACCTGGTCTAGAAATGAACTGATCTATTGTATGTTATACCTCGTCTAGTAATGAACTCTGATCTATTGTATGTTATATCTGGTCTAGTAATGAACTCTGATCTATTGTATGTTATATCTGGTCTAGTAATTAACTGATCTATTGTATGTTATACCTGGTCTAGTAATGAACTGATCTATTGTATGTTATACCTCGTCTAGTAATGAATTGATTTATTGTATGTTATAGCTGGTCTAGTAATGAACTGATCTATTGTATGTTATACCTCGTCCAGTAATGAACTCTGATCTAATGTATGTTATATCTGATCTAGTAATGAACTCTGATCTATTGTATGTTATATCTGGTCAAGTAATGAACTGATCTAGTGTATGTTATATCTGGTCTAGTAGGTGAAAGGTGTACTCGATACGATAGACAAATCACATGTGATATTTCGAACTTTTATCTACACAATTTTTATTGAATTTGTATGTTTGCTTAATATTCGCAGAAAATATAATATAAATGCAAATGTCCTTTAGTTTGCATTGAGATGATCAATTATATCAACCTAACAATTAACAATATGTGATCCCGTGTGTCATCCGCAGTGGACTTAAAGGCATACAGGCTGTCAGAATTGATTTTATTTTTATATTAAGAGTTGCCAATATTCGATGTTTTATACTAATTGCAACTGAAATTTTTCATAATATCATATGTTAATAGCCTAGAACGAAGGAAATACGTCGCTGTTCGATTTTCTTCCATCCAGTCAACTCCCCAGTGTTTACCCGCGCAATATGCATACACTCATACGACCTACACAGTGATCTTATTCGGTAATGCGTTTGTACATGTGCGAAATTGTTTGTTGAAGAAAAAGCACATGGCACAAGCAAATAAATTGACGGATTCTACACGAAAACGACACAAAAAGGAGGATACAGCAAACTTTGTGTAAAAAAAAAAAGATGCTATACCGACCTACTCCATTTTTCAACATGTAAGCATAATTTAGTATCTTTTTTCGACCGAATCGTATTTTGACAGTAGAACTGCAACGTAGTTTTTAGCTCACCTGGGCAATGGCCATGTGAGCTTTTGTCATCATTTGGCGTCCGTCGTCCGTCGTCCGTCGTAAACTTTTTCAAAAATCTTCTCCTCTGAAACTACTAGACCAATTGAAACCAAAATTGGTCTGAATCATCACTAGGGTGTCTAGTTTCAAAATTGTGTCCGGTGATACCGTGCACCAACCAACATGGCCGTTGTTACTACAAATAGAACATATGGTAAAAACCAATCATAATATCAGAAATCTGACTGGATTAAAATGATCAACAGAGCAAGATCTACCTACCCTGCAATTTTGAAGTATATCTGAATACCCATCTTGGGGTTATTGCCCTTTTTTCATCAAATTTTCAAAATTTTAATACTTTTCGTCTTATATTTCAAAATCTATAAGAAATAAAGGTTAAGTTTAATTGTAAAAATATGCATCCTGTCAAGATCTACCTACCCTGCAATTTTTAAGTAAATCCCATTACCCATTTTGGAGTTATTTCCCTTTTTTCATCAAATTTTCTAAATATTAATACTTTTTGTCTTATTTTTCAAAAACTATAAGAAATAAAGGTTAAGTTTAATTGTAAAAATATGCATCCTGTCAAGATCTACCTACCCTGCAATTTTTAAGTAAATCCCATTACCCATTTTGGAGTTATTTCCCTTTTTTCATCAAATTTTCTAAATATTAATACTTTTTGTCTTATTTTTCAAAAACTATAAGGGATAAAAGATAAGTTTAAATTTCAAAATAGTGCAACATGTCAAGATCTACCTACCCTGCAATTTTAAAGTTAATCCCATCACCCATTTAGGAGTTGTTGCCCTATTTTCATCAAATTTTCAAAATTTTAACACTTTTCGTCCTTTATTTCAAAAACTATAAGAGATACATGTTAAGTTTGTCGAGATCTACATACCCTGCAATTTGTAGGTAAATCCCATTACCCATTTTGGAGTTATTGCCCTTTTTAGCTCACCTGGCCTTTAGACCATGTGAGCTATTGCCATCACTTTTCGTCTGTCGCCCGTCGTCCGTCCGTCAACATTTCACATTTTAATCTTCTCCCTAGAAACCACTGGGCCAATTGCAACCAATCTTTGGTGGAATGGTCCTTGGATGGCCCCCTTTCAAAATTGTGTCCGGTGATCCCGACTTCCAACCAAGATGGCCGCCAAGCTAAAAAATAGAAAAAAGGGGGGATGGAATTTTAATTGTCCATTGCTGCTTTAGTATAAGTCAACATGAGCTCAAATTGTAACTGCAGCTACATAGCAATGAGTAGTTTAACATATATTCCGGGTTTTTCTGTGAAATTTTTCTTTCAGTCGATTTATACCGATTATGCAAATTAGGCATATTTCAATAAAAGATCACATTTAAATCTTCTTCTCTGAAATCGCTGAACCAAATTAAACCACGCCTGGCCATGTGATTTATTGCCATCCCTTTTCGTCCGTCGTCCGTCCGTCAACATTTCACATTTTAATCTTCTCCTCAAAAACCACTGGGTCAATTGCAACCAACTTTGGTGAAATTGTCCTTGGATGGCCCCCCTTGAAAATTGTGTCCGGTGATCCCGACTTCCAACCAAGATGGCTGCCAAGTAAAAAATAGAAAAAAGGGGGTGCAATTTAAAAAAAAATTCTCCTCTGAAACCACTGAGTCAATCTTAACCAAACTTTGCTGAAATGATCCTTGGGTGGTCCCCTTCCAAACTTGTGTCCAGCATTTCAGACCTCCAACCAAGATGGCCGCCACAGCCGAACTTAAGTTAATATGGGACACTATGGGAAATTCCCATAAAAATCTTCTTGTCTGAAACCATTTGCTCAATAAGAACTAAATTTTGATGAAATAGTCATTGGATGGTTCTCTTCCAAAAATGTATCCGGCGGTTCGGCCCTCTGACGAAGATGGCTGCACAACTGAACTTAGTTTAACATAGAACCCTAAGGGAAATTCACATAAAAACCATCTTGTCTGGAACCAGTAGCTCAATTGGAACCAAACTTTGATGGAATAGTCATTGGATGGTTCTTTTCCAAAATTGTGTCCTGCAGTCGCCCTCTCCCATTAAGATGACCGCCACAGTGCAGTTGCGTTGTTATTGAAAGCAGCTTTGATCCAAGTGAGCGATTACAGACTCCTGGGAGCCTCTGGTTTATATATTCTTTTCTTCAGGAGAAAACGCTAAGTGATATCTCTTTTTATTACATTTATGGTTGTATACAGTATTATAAAACCATATAATTTGTTTTTTGTGATAAATCGTCATATTGCACGACAGGATTTCATATTGAACGATCAATTTAGCGGTGGGCGAAATCCCGGCAAAAATTTTAAAACGTACTAGCCAAGCGTTTTCTACGTCCGTTGCAATGACGTCACACAAACAGAAAGTGGCATATAAGTTTTATAAACGCAAGCAAATTTGTACACATCGAATTAGTAATATAAATTTGTACACACTGAATTAGTACAAGTATTTATGATATTATATGGATCAGCTCATGTGTTTTTGAATTTGAAAAAAAAACAACAAACAATCCCTAAAAATGATCCAGGTACACAACAAAACTGGGAATGTTAAATGTAATAAAACAATTACAGCACTTCATTGTGTGCAATAATTGTATAAAATTAGAGACTAAAATAATGAACTTCATGTCTGTTTATTTCGATAAAAATATAATCAAATCAACTCAAGTGTTGACAATAATATGCAATACAATTTGTTTACAATTTTCCCCTTATCGGGCCCCTTTGCAGAGTTTGGGTTTGTTTTTATTGATTTCATCACGTATTTCCGATTTTAAGTGTCATTCTTACTAAATACCATTACATGATATTAACTGATTACCAATTTCACAGATCTATTTCTTAAATTATATTAATTCTAACGAATTTACATGCCGAACATGCTTCCTGGTTATTAACCCTTTGGATGCCAAGCCCTTTTCACGGATCAGTGCCAAAGGACCTTTTTCAAATTTGCTTACCGTGACGTATCAGAGTAAAACGTCACAGTACATGACCTAATGTAAAATTGCACACACGTTTTTTGACTTTGTGGGTTGTAAATTGTAATGTAAAATTACACACACGTGTTTAGACTTTGTGGGTTGTAAATTTACAATGTAAAATTACACACACGTGTTTAGACTTTGTGGGTTGTAAATTTACAATGTAAAATTGCACAATCGTTTTTTAGACCTTAATGGGTAAAATAGAAATTTACTGAGTATTTAAAAAAAAACTTTTTGAGTCTATGTAAAATTGTACACTTGGTTTTTTTTCACACTTGATTGAATCTAATCATGTAAAATTGCATGCGCGTTTGTCACACTTTAATGAAATAAATGTAATATTTGACATACGCTTTTGTCCTAACAAAAAACCAATGCCAATATACGTAGTGGTCGTGATCGTATGGTAGGTGGATTTTTTTTCTATAACTAGCTACAGTGCTGTTCCATAATTTACCGGCAAAATCCAAGATGGCGGCATTCAAGCATCAAGCTTTGCATTAATAAAAAACCAATAAATTTATGAAAAAGGTGCTTACCTTTACTCAATATTTTGTCATTTCTCCCTTCACCTTCAATACTTTGCGTAAACGCTTTGGAATCGAGTGATAAAGTCCTTGAATGTAGTCCACACTGAGATTTTCCCAAATGTCTTTGATGGCCGCTGACAATTTATCGGCAGTGTTCAATACTTCAACTCTCTGCTGCAATCGTATTTTCAGTTTTAGCCACACGTTCTCGATTACGTTTAAGTCGGGTGACTGTGCAGGCCACTCTAGGCAATTTATATGGGTCTCTTCCTTGTAGTTGTTAACGTCGTTTGCCCGATGTATGGGAGCGTTGTCGTCCTGAAATAAACAGTCCTGCTCTGGAAAATGTCTCGCAATCACAAGCCATAAGTTGTCCTCGAGAATTTCAATGTATTTATGTCTATTTATCGTGCCATTCACTGTCGTAATTGTCCCCACACCGTAGTGTGATATGCATCCCCAGATCATAACCGAAAGTCTTCTCTGGGCCGGTGGACAAACACAATCTCTGGACTCGGCCTCGTCCTTTTTCCGCCAAATATAAATCCGATTATTGTTTCCAACGACCACCTGACTTTCGTCTGAAAATATAACTCTGTCTCACTGACCTTCAATTCTCCAATGAAGCTTTTCTCGGGCCCATTTCACACGCTTTTTCCTGTTAACCTCTCTGATCCTGACTTTCTTCTTTACAACTCGCCTGTTGTATCCTTCTTGATACAAGGAACGCTGAACTGTTCTTTTAGACACCCGAGTCTCTCTATTTTCATTAAATCTTGTTGTCACGTCCTTACGGTCGCTCCGAACTAGCCTAGCAAGCCCCCGTGTGTCTCTCTCGTCCAGCAAACGATGACGTCCTGTATGATGTTTGTTTTCCACTGATCCTCTGCGCTTAAAACGAACAACTACATCCGAAACCGTTCCTCTAGGAATATTCAAGGTATCTGCAATCTCCTGTAGTTTATGACCACTCTTACGCATTTCTACGATCACATTTTTGATGTCATTTGACAACTGTTTACGTTTTCCAGCCATGATGAAAATATCAACTGTTTGCCCTAACATAGCAGACGACAGGTTTATTTCCGGTCTTATTTTAAAAATAGAAGGTTTAAAAATACATTGTCATAAAATAGATGTTTATTTATTCACCAGGATGAAATACAACAGTGTAATTTATTGTGACACCCGTTACGCTTTAATGCCGCCATCTTGGATTTTGCCGGTAAATTATGGAACAGCACTGTATGTATTCACTGCCTATTACCACTAACGTTGGGAGTTCGAATCCCACTCAGGCGAGGTGTACTCGATACAACAGTGATAAAGTTTGTCGGTGACTTCCGGCAGGTCGATGGTTTTCCCCGGGTAGTCTGGTTTCCTCCACCAGAAAAAAAAATTATCACTACGATATAGCTTAAATATTGTTGAAAGTGACGTTAAATACCATAACTCCCTGTTATATATATCAACATTAAATAACGAATAGTATGGAGGAAGCATGATAAATATTCACATGTAAAGTTGAAAGAATCGATATAAATGACTTGAGTATCTGTCTAGTCCAGCTTCGAGTAATGAGTGTTGGATTTTAACCTTATATGAGAAATTTAAACAAAGATATATATATATATATATATAACAGTTTAATTACTGCATGTGATCTGTGTTTTTTCACCCGTTAATTTTGTTCTTTCAACACGTTAATGTATCCATCTAAAAAATATAATATCGACAAAGGCGATGAATCAGGAATTGTCAATATATTTAATATGTTTCTTAAAGTTCAATGCCGATACAAGCACATGGCATGAACCACTTTATTACATCTCGAGCATATAGTGATTGCTCTAGAGCGTATGTTTGGTGTAGTACAGAGAATACAGTTTCGCTGTTTCCCCTTTCCAAACGTACAAGTCTATTTATGTTGCCTTGATAACCTCACTGGTGTGCCCTGATAACATGACCGCCAGATAATGCTTGAATAATAGATTGAATGAATTTTAAAAGCGATAAAATACGATCTTCATCTGTATTTTGTCGATATAAAATATACGCATTCTATGTAGAATATAAAAATAAGCGTTTTCGGGACTCTTACCTAAGAACTTTGAAAGCATACGTTTAATACAAGTACTGAAGTAATATCAAAGCAAAATTATTAAAAGACATATTATGAGGATGTCTTCTTCGACGTCCGCGGGTTTTTTTATCGAGCGCGAAAGTAATGATGAATTCGGGAAATAACAATGTTGTGCACCGTACAGGACTAATGTAATCCCACTAATTCAAGGATCCAGTTAAAATGATGTATGGTAGTACCTAAAATACAAGATGAATCCCTACAATGTTAGATGAAAAATAAACCCTTTTAATCAAAATACAGAAGGTTAGAAGAAAGCTGTTTATGTCGGGGGACCTTTTTAAATAGGTTTACGCATTGGCAGTAGTACCATATGTAAGTGCATACCCTAGACCTTTATAACAAGCTTATAACTCCTAATCCTATACGGAAAGTTGGGGTCATTTCAGAGAGTACCCTACACCTACCCCGTATATATATACATATATAATAGATATTAAAATGTCGAATGCGGTAGGTTGTGGGTTCGATCATCGATTGGGTCAAACCAAAGACTATGAAATTGGTATTTCTTCCTTCTCCACTAAGCACGTAGCATTAAGGAGAAAGAGCAAAGACTGGTTGGCTCGGAATCAGGATAGTGTATCCGAGTGGGGCGGCATGTCTATCTAACTATAATACTGGAAATAATGCACTGATCCGTAAATGAATTGAAGAGATGTTTGATTAATTTACACCTCTCTTTAAGGTGCCCGGGTGGCTCAATGAGTTAGGTCGTTGGATCTAACAACTCATACAAGCCTATCACATGTAAATGCACGTAAATGCACTCTTAAGAGTTATGACCGTTTGACTAATAAATAGGATTTATGACTTACGATAAAAAATGATCGCAAAGTGAGTGGCGGTAGGTACTCGTAAGTCGTAAATCGTAAGCCCAATTTTGAAGAGAAGAATTGCTATCTGCATTTTTTTTTTAATGCAAACATTAATCAAATGAAGCGACCAAATGCCAATAGCCTGTAAACGCAAAGTACCACATGCTTAGCCGAGAAATATAAAGACAAATTGTATAATGTTTGCTGTGATCCGGCCAGAGATCGGACTCACAAATATCTATCCCGTAATTTAATTGACAATATCTTTGAATTCAATTGAAAAAAAAACCCAGTGGTATATTACAATTTGTACTAATTTATCAATCAATACAATGAGCTTCTTGGTAAACACATGTGCGTACGTGACAAATTAACATAACAAATAATAAGACAAACTTAAAAGAGAACCAAGTAATATATTCCTTTTAAACCTGATAAATAACCAAAGTAGATGTAGATCAAGTAGAAGGTTGTTCATTGTACACATCCTGGATGCATGCCAGATATGTAACATTGCTGATGTCTTAGATAAAAAGGTCAACACTTTGCAATGCACATCCTAGTACCATAAAATGCCGTCTTTTGAGGTATAATTCGTAATTGGATAAATATTTCACCCCATGCCAACTTTTTAATTATCTTTCTTTATGATGGTTTCTTTTTAAAACATTAATATTATGAAATTAAAAGATCTTCTTTCTTAATTAGAATTTATTCTTTTTTGATAGAGTAACAATAAAGTATGGAGCGCGTTAACTGACATGATAAATATTTTATGACGTTATACGAAATAGTATTTCGCATAAACTAAATCAAAAAAATATCTATAAACGAAAAAAAATTTAATAAAAAGAGAGAGGAATAAATCCTGAAAAAATAATAATATACTATATTAGAAGATGACACAAAATACCCTTCTGAAGCACATGAGTTCACATCCGGTTATTAGTGGGATACATGTTGCTCGATCTTTAGCTTTCTGTGTAATGTTTTGTAGATCGTTGTTTGTCCTGTGGTTCTGTTTCTTTTGGCCATTGTGTTGTCTGTTCTTCTTCGACCTACGTATTCTGATTACCCCCTTAGTATCTTCAAACTCTTCTTAAAGCACGGAATAACAAAATAGATATATCACTTATAAAGAGTATATGTGTATAGTCGCTTTCTACAAAGACAAGACAAGCCTATTGTCAAAACGTGTGCTGGACGCAGAACAACAACCCGTAATACTAAGTGTCAGTGTTTCGGCACGGACATGGTTTATTATATATATTTGTTATTGAAATTTACAGTTCCTAAGTAATGTAATTATTATTAAAACTAAGGTTCTCCTTCCTACCTTGACCTACACCTCGAAATTGACAGTGAGGGGCGGCTAAGGACGAAACTTTACGACAAAAGAGATGATTTCAATTTTCCCATTGTGAACTTTCCATTTATATGTAGAAAAAGGAATCAAATTCAACTTTTCAGAATTTATTTTCATATTCGATCTCGTTTTGGGGTTTTATTGTTCCGGACAAAAATCGAGAAAAAATACGGAAATAAAATCTTACTGACATTTGATTTTTTTTAATGAAAGACGCAGTATTGGGACAGTTCTCTCGCGTAAGTAGCAGTCAAATTCAACTATTGAAAATTCATTATTTGAAAACATTTCCGGTGGGAAGAATGATGGACGGACCGTCTAATTTGATGACGAGAGGATAGGGACCGTTTTCTAGTGCAAGTAGGAATAAAATTCAACTTTTCAGAATTTATTTTCTGCAAGTGAAAAATATTTAATTTCTCTTATAGTGGGTTACAGCACTTTAAGTTAATTATACGCAATACCATAAAAATGTCATTATCCCCAGTGTGATCATACCCTGTATCATTACACAGGTATACTATCAGTTCAGTATTGGGACAGTTCTCTCGCTTAAGTAGCAGTCAAATTCAACTATTTGAATATTCATTATTTGAAAACATTTCGGGTGGGAAGAATGATGGACGGACAGACTAATTTGGTGATCGTTTTCTAGTACAAGCAGGAATCAAATTCAACTTTTCAGAATTTTTTTCAATATTCGATCTCGAATATGGAAATAAAATCTTACTGACATTTGATTGTTTTTATGAAAGACTGCAGTATTAGGACAATTCTCTCGCGTAAACAGCAGTCAAATTCAAGTATGGAGAATTCATTATTTGAAAACATTTCGGGGGAGGTGGGGGGGGGGGGGGGGCAGAATAATGGACGGACCGATTAATCATTGGTGACGACAGGATAGTGACCGTTTTCTAGTGCAAGAAGGAATAATGAGTAATGAATTTAAGTTAACTATACATAAGGCCATAAAAATATCAGAACCCCCAGTGTGATCATTTCCTGTATCATTGTACAAGTATACTATCAGTTCACACACTTTTTGAATAAAACAATTCTATCATTAAAAAGCAAACAGAAGAAAAAAAATTATAAAAACACATGCACACAAACAATTTAACAATTAACTTATAAAAGAAATAGTTTTGTTAGTGAAAACAGTTGTTAATAAAAGTAATACAGCAATAATAATAAAGTTTAATTAAAAAATAAATGATAAAAATTTAACAGAAAATAACAGAAATAACTTATGGAAAGTAAAAAAAATAACACAAAACAAACGATTTTATATTTTGATACCTTTTCTTGAAATGTCTGTAAAATAAAACGTGTTTCTGTAACTTATAAATGTTATGAAATGTAGTGCATCGGGGGAAAAAGGTGCAACTGCTCGTGTTTTGTCTAAGTATTATTATCAAGTATGCGAAAGTAGTAATTCTATCAGTTGTTTAAAATTTCATATAGAAAACAAAATGCTGAGGTATGGTAAATTTGGATAATCATTATAGTATAAAACCGGGAACCCTTTAAGTCTTCTAAATTTGTATAATCAATATATTATAAACCCTCTTAGTCTTCATGTCATATTGAATTTTTCATTTTTTATTTGTTACATTTCGTTTCGATCGATTTCGTTTTGTTCGGTTTCGTTTCGTTTTGTTTGATTTCGTTTCGTTTTTTTCGCTACATTTCGTTTCGTTTCGTTACATTTCGCTTCGTTTCGTTTCAATCGGTTTCGTTTTGTTTTGTTGGATTTCGTTTCGTTTCGTTCGGTTTCGTTTCGTTTCTATTTCGTTTTGCACTTTACAGGTACCCATCATAATGACAATATTTTTAAAAACATACACAATCATCAAAAGAAATCTCAATGAAAAGATGCTTTGAACATTTGTTCATGTTTTTACGCTTTCCTGATGAAAAAAAATATGTTTATAATGAGATTTAGATGACGACCATTTAACATTTGGGGGATGTCTTCGGGGTTTTTTTCCCCGAACCAGAATTTTTCTTATGAAAATAGGTTAATATTATTCAACTATTATCAAAATTTATTTTTGAAACTTGAGGGTGATATAATTTGATTTTTGCATCTTTCAGGTCAAGATATTTTTTCTATAAAATTTGGGAATATTTTATCTTACAAACATAAAAACATACCCACTTACTAAAAGTTAATGGTCGTTCCTGAAGTAAAAATTATTCGAAAGAAGGGAGACATATTGTTTTAGTGCATGACCATAAGGCGGTGTGTCGCGTACCGTAATGACCTTCGTGGGACCTTGACCTTTGACCTCAAGGTCAAATTATTTTTTAAAAATAGTATTTATTTGGTATGTGAGTGTATGACCATAATACGGTGTGTTCCATACCGTAATGACCTTCGTGGGACCTTGACCTTTGACCTCAAGGTAAAATAATTGTTTTTTAAATAGTATTTTCTTGTCTGGACCATAACATTTTTTTCTTTCGAGATAGGTCAATGATATGTGGTATGTGGGTGCATGACCATAAGGCGGTGTGTCACGTACCGTAAAGACCTTCGTGGAACGTTGACCTTTGACCCCAAGGTCAAATCATTGTTTTTTAAATAGTATTTTCTTGCCCGGCCCATAACATTTTTGTCTTTCGAGATAGGTTGTTGTACAGATGGCCGCATTAAGGGGAGACATAAGTCTTAGGTATCTAAAACAGTCCTTCCTAGTTTGTATATGGAAACAAATTGTTGTATTTCGCAATGGACATACACGAACGATTCCTTTGTTATGTGGCTTATGACTAACAATAAGAAAATGCTGTTGAGATGGTGAATATTCACACAATTTATTTATTAATGAAAGGTGAAAGGTGTACTCGATACGATAGACAAATTACAGGTGATTGTTCGAGATTGTGTCTGCGCGATTTTTATTAAATATTTAAGCTTTTTTATTAAATTTTTAAGTTTGATTGATATTCGCAGAACATATAGTTTAAATACAAATGCCCTTTAGTTTGTATTGACATGATCAATTATATTAATCTAGCAATTAACAATATGTGATCCCGTGTGTCATGCGCAGTGGACTTCAGTCGAGTAATGTAGCTTATGTAGAGTAATGTAATTTTGTGCAACATCCAAAACCACACAATGACAGGATAATATACAACATATGTACAAAATTACGTAGCAATATATTGTAATTTAAAAGACCTTGTTTCCTTTGATCAATTTTATAAATTAGAAAGCTTAAGATATGTTTGTAGAAAACCATGATCTATTATCTGGAATTGATATTATACTATGTACCCAATTACGTAGTCATTAAAACTTTGTTGAATCCAAATACACGTGGGCGGGGCTTATACCATGGTACAGCATGGAGGTCAGAATCAAATGTTAATCATTTTATCTAGGTTATAAAACATATATATCATTCGTTTGTCGAAATAAGTTAATTCGTAAGATCCCATATATATATTTGTACAATAATACCCCCAGCAACGCTATTGTAAATGCGGCCTCTAATATCACATACAGACCGCTAATAGAAACCGATGATACAGTCCGCTAATAGAGTCCGATGATACAGGCCGCTGTACTTTAATAATTTGACCCATTTTTGAGACAAGGTAAATATCGTTTACCTGGTCATAATAAATGGGGAAATTATTTCAACTCTCAAACAAATCAAGTAAAATATTCCTGGATCGTCAGCAAAAAAATTACACTCGTGCGTAGATTCTTGATCTGTGTTTACAATTGTCAAATTCAAATGACAAAAGAAAAAAAACTGATAACCATATTTGATATTTTTTCTAGATGCCCAGTTCGTTCTTTTATAAAATGTTCATCAAATTTCATCTGCTAAAGATTCATCGCTGTATATAGTGATCTGTGAAAATATATAGAAATGTACATTTAGTTGTATATTAACCCAAAGTATAAATGAAGGAAAAAAATGAAAAAAGTGTAAAAAATAACAGAAAAAAGAAACGAGATGTGTAATATCAATTTATTTCGTTCATATTATATCATTTCCGCACGTTCATGTGTTTTTTTAGCTTAAAATGTCAAAATTCCGTGTTAGATTTGATACAATTTTGTTATTGTGCGAAATGTGTTTGTCTATCAGCGTTGAATGCTTACAAAAATATGTTTGTATACAAATTATTACAGACCAGTCTTTCCATCACTGACAATTTTTTGTAAATCAAATTGACGAACGAAATCGGTTTCCACATCAAATATGCCTCAGTCATCATCGTGTTCATCCAATTACATGTGTTACCTGTTATTGTTTGACCTTGAACGGTCGCACGATTTTTATAAAGGCGCACTCCATTGACAATAACACGATATATGTTATTAATTATTTTTGTTTATTCATTTAAGATAATAATAACATTATTCTTATAAATTACCGTATTATATTTTACTGTAGCAATTAACAAAATATATCAGGTTCATAGGTACATAGGGATATATAATACTTGACATTTCTTTTAAATGCACAATCGATTGGTGATATCAAAACTTTAAATTGTAGTTGGATTAAATGCCATACCATTTATTTTATCAACAACACTATTATTGTACAAGTTAGATACATTATTATTGAAACAAAAGAATTTTCCCGTATTGGATATAACGGGTTTCTTTTTCCGCATTCGTACTCAGGTGACGGCCTTGGTGCTACGCACCTCGGCCCTCACCTGAGTACTTATCCGGAAAAAGAAGCCCGTTATTTCCAATACGAATCGTTGCTAAGTACTATTGAAACAAAAGAAGGGGCCCGTATTGGATATAACGGCTTTCTTTTTCCGGATGAGTACGAATGCGGAAAAAGAAATCCGTTATATTCAATACGGGAAAATTCATTTGTTTCAATAATAATGTATCTAACTTGTACAATAATAATGTTGTTGACAATATATATGGTATGGTATATAATTTTACACTTTTAATGTTTAGAAAGTCAAATAAGACAATTAACAAAAATAAAACCACAAAGTATCGGTCAACGTTCTTTCGATTCTCGTTTATATTTAGATAATTCAAGGTCTTTCAAGTGAAAAGAATCGTTTATAGTTAGATATTTCAAGGTCTTTCAAGTGTCACAAATCTTCACCTGTGGTCTGTCTGATTTGTTATTACTTGCGGTCGGTTCGTTATTTATTTTTGTATTGCGAGAATACATTTTAAAAGTTCACATACACGTCAGTTCTGAACATAAATTATGCCAGATCTGAAATACTTGCATCGTGTCTTGTATATTGCTTTTTTAAACAAATTGCTGATATTTTTCTTCCAAAGCTTACTATCAAGAGTCAAATATACTAATTATAGCGTATAGTAGAATGGTCACCGTAGCCGAGTGGTTAGATGGAAGTTTTGAAAGTTAAAATAGACATTGAAAAACCCAGCGGTGGTTTGAGACACGAAAGACCAAAAATAAGTGAAACACGTTTTTAGGCCTAAAACAGTAAAAGGTTAAAGTTCATATATTCAAGATTAAAAGAATAAACAGTAGATTCTTTAAAATAATCCACTGTTCGAACAATAGGGTGACGTAAATGATATCAACCTTGTCCCACAAATGGGTCAAACTATTAAAGTACAGCGGCCTGTATCATCGGCCTCTATTAGCGGCTATTTGTCTGTATCAACTTCATATTATTCTTTCACTGACACTGCACTGTCATCTTTCTCAATCAAATTAAACTGTCTATATAATGAATCAAAACTTTGGTAACTGAATTCCATTGATATGCCCCCAAAGAACTTCAATGAAATAAGTGACACAACTTCCTCTGTCTCATTTCTTGACATTTATATCAACTTTGACATTAATGGTCAACTTTCTACCAGACTCCATGACAAAAGAGGTTATTTTCAATTTTGGCATTATAAATTGTTTACACCTTAGTATCATCAGCTCTCTTTAATAAAACTAATATGATACAAATGACAACTTATGTGTGATTAAGATTAAATGTATGACGTATTATAAATAAGATTTGAGCATGCTATAGTAAGGAGGTTAGAAGAGTTAGAAAATCCCAAAGGGGTAACCAGAATCAGTATAAGCTAGGTTATATGTGAGGGTTGGTATTTAATTACATGTGAAAAACACTAGTATTACCGCACCATTAAGAGGGAAAAACACTAGCATTAACGCACCATTAAGAGGAAAAAAACACTAGCATAACAGCACCATTAAGAGGGAAAAACACTAGCATTAACGCACCATTAAGAGGAAAAAAACACTAGCATAACAGCACCATTAAGAGGGAAAAACACTAGCATTACCACACCATTAAGAGGGAAAAAACACTAGCATTACCACACCATTAAGAGGAAAAAACACTAGCATTACCGCACCATTAAGAGGGGAAAACACTAGCATTACCGCACTATTAAGAGGGAAAAAAACACTAGCATTACCGCACCATTAAGAGGGAAAAAACACTAGCATTACCACACCATTAAGAGGGAAAAAAACACTAGCATTACCGCACCATTAAGAGGAAAAAAACACTAGCATTACCGCACCATTAAAAGGGAAATAAACACTATCATTACCACACCATTAAGAGGGAAAAACACTAGCATTACCGCACCATTAAGAGGGAAAAACACTAGCATTACCGCACCATTAAGAGGAAAAAAACACGATCATTACCACACCATTAAGAGGAAAAAACACTAGCATTACCGCACCATTAAGAGGAAAAAAACACTAGCATTACCGCACCATTAAGAGGGAGAAAACACTAGCATTACCACACCATTAAGAGGGAAAAACACTAGCATTACCGCACCATTAAGAGGAAAAAACAGTAGCATTACCGCACCATTAAGAGGGAAAAAAACACTAGCATTACCGCACCATTAAGAGGGAAAAAACACTAGCATTACCACACCATTAAGAGGGAAAAAACACTAGCATTACCGCACCATTAAGAGGAAAAAAACACTAGCATTACCGCACCATTAAGAGGGAAAAAACACTATCATTACCGCACAATTAAGAGGAAAAAACACTAGCATTACCGCACCATTAAGAGGAAAAAAAACACTAGCATTAACGCACCATTAAGAGGGAATAACACTAGCATTACCGCACCATTAAGAGGGAGAAACACTAGCATTACCGCACCATTAAGAGGGAAAAAACACTAGCATTACCGCACCATTAAGAGGGAAAAAAACACTATTAATACCGCAGCATTAAGAGGGAAAAAACACTAGCATTACCGCACCATTAAGAGGGAAAAAACACTATCATTACCGCACCATTAAGAGGGAAAAAACACTATCATTACCGCACCATTAAGAGGGAAAAAACACTAGCATTACCGCACCATTAAGAGGGAAAAAACACTAGCATTACCGCACCATTAAGAGGGAAAAACACTAGTATTACCGCACCATTAAGAGGAAAAAAACACTAGCATTACCGCACCATTAAGAGGGAAAAAACACTAGCATTACCGCACCATTAAGAGGGAAAAACACTAGCATTATCGCACCATTAAGAGTGAAAAACACTAGCATTACCGCACCATTAAGAGGGAAAAACACTAGCATTACCGCACCATTAAGAGGGAAAAAACACTAGCATTACCGCACCATTAAGAGGGAAAAACACTAGCATTACCACACCATTAAGAGGGAAAAACACTAGCATTACCGCACCATTAAGAGGAAAAAAACAATAGCATTACCGCTCCATTAAGAGGAAAAAAACACTAGCATTACCGCACCATTAAGAGGAAAAAAACACTAGCATTACCGCACCATTAAGAGGAAAAAAACACTAGCATTACCGCACCATTAAGAAGAAAAAACACTAGCATTACCGCACCATTAAGAGGGGAAAACACTAGCATTACCGCACCATTAAGAGGGAAAAACACTAGCATTACCGCACCATTAAGAGGAAGAAAACACTAGCATTACCGCACCATTAAGAGGTAAAAAACACTAGCATTACCGCAGCACTAAGAGGGAAAAACACTAGCATTACCGCACCATTAAGAGGGAAAAAACACTAGCATTACCGCACCATTAAGAGGAAAAAAACACTAGCATTACCGCACCATTAAGAGTGAAAAAACACTGGCATTACCGCACCATTAAGAGGGAAAGAACACTAGCATTACCGCACCATTAAGAGGGAAAAAACACTAGCATTACCGCACCATTAAGAGGGAAAAAAACACTAGCATTACCGCACCATTAAGAGGGAAAAAACACTAGCATTATTACACCATTAAGAGGGAAAAAAACACTAGCATTACCGCACCATTAAGAGGAAAAAAACACTAGCATTACCGCACCATTAAAAGGGAAAAAAACACTATCATTACCACACCATTAAGAGGGAAAAACACTAGCATTACCGCACCAATAAGAGGGAAAAACACTAGCATTACCGCACCATTAAGAGAAAAAAAACACGATCATTACCACACCATTAAGAGGAAAAAACACTAGCATTACCGCACCATTAAGAGGAAAAAACACTAGCATTACCGCACCATTAAGAGGGAGAAAACACTAGCATTACCACACCATTAAGAGGGAAAAACACTAGCATTACCGCACCATTAAGAGGAAAAAACAGTAGCATTACCGCACCATTAAGAGGGAAAAAAACACTAGCATTACCGCACCATTAAGAGGGAAAAAACACTAGCATTACCACACCATTAAGAGGGAAAAAACACTAGCATTACCGCACCATTAAGAGGAAAAAAACACTAGCATTACCGCACCATTAAGAGGGAAAAAAACACTATCATTACCACACCATTAAGAGGGAAAAACACTAGCATTACCGCACCATTAAGAGAAAAAAAACACTAGCATTACCGCACCATTAAGAGGAAAAAACACTAGCATTACCGCACCATTAAGAGGGAAAAAAACCACTAGCATTACCGCACCATTAAGAGGGAATAACACTAGCATTACGCACCATTAAGAGGGAGAAACACTAGCATTACCGCACCATTAAGAAGGAAAAAACACTAGCATTACCGCACCATTAAGAGGGAAAAAAACTCTATCAATACCGCAGCATTAAGAGGGAAAAACACTAGCATTACCGCACCATTAAGAGGGAAAAAACACTATCATTACCGCACCATTAAGAGGGAAAAAAACACTATCATTACCGCACCATTAAGAGGGAAAAAACACTAGCATTACCGCACCATTAAGAGGGAAAAAACACTAGCATTACCGCACCATTAAGAGGGAAAAACACTAGCATTACCGCACCATTAAGAGGGAAAAACACTAGCATTACCGCACCATTAAGAGGGAAAAAACACTAGCATTACCGCACCATTAAGAGGGAAAAAACACTAGCATTACCGCACCATTAAGAGGGAAAAACACTAGCATTATCGCACCATTAAGAGTGAAAAACACTAGCATTACCGCACCATTAAGAGGGAAAAACACTAGCATTACCGCACCATTAAGAGGGAAAAAACAGTAGCATTACCGCACCATTAAGAGGGAAAAACACTAGCATTACCACACCACTAAGAGGGAAAAACACTAGCATTACCGCACCATTAAGAGGAAAAAAACACTAGCATTACCGCACCATTAAGAGGAAAAAAACACTAGCATTACCGCACCATTAAGAGGAAAAAAACACTAGCATTACCGCACCATTAAGAGAAAAAACACACTAGCATTACCGCACCATTAAGAAGAAAAAAACACTAGCATTACCGCAGCATTAAGAGGGAAAAACACTAGCATTACCGCACCATTAAGAGGGAAAAAACACTAGCATTACCGCACCATTAAGAGGAAAAAAACACTAGCATTACCGCACCATTAAGAGGGAAAAAACACTAGCATTACCGCACCATTAAGAGGGAAAAAAACACTAGCATTACCGCACCATTAAGAGGGAAAAACACTAGCATTACCACACCATTAAGAGGGAAAAAAATACTAGAATTACCGCACCATTAAGAGGGAAAAAACACTAGCATTACCGCACCATTAAGAGGGAAAAAACACTGGCATTACCGCACCATTAAGAGGGAAAAAACACTAGCATTACCGCACCATTAAGAGGGAAAAAACACTAGCATTACCGCACCATTAAGAGGGAAAAAAACACTAGCATTACCTCACCATTAAGAGGGAAAAACACTAGCATTACCGCACCATTAAGAGGGAAAAAACACTGGCATTACCGCACCATTAAGAGGGAAAAACACTAGCATTACCGCACCATTAAGAGGGAAAAAACACTAGCATTACCGCACCATTAAGAGGGAAAAAACACTAGCATTACCGCACCATTAAGAGGGAAAAAAACACTAGCATTACCTCACCATTAAGAGGGAAAAACACTAGCATTACCGCACCATTAAGAGGGAAAAAACACTGGCATTACCGCACCATTAAGAGGGAAAAACACTAGCATTACCGCACCATTAAGAGGAAAAACACTAGCATTACCGCACCATTAAGAGGAAAAAAAACACTAGCATTACCGCACCATTAAGATGGAAAAAACACTAGCATTACCGCACCATTAAGAGGGAAAAACACTAGCATTACCGCACCATTAAGAGGGAAAAACACTAGCATTACCGCAACATTAAGAGGGAAAAAACACTAGCATTACCGCACCATTAAGAGGGAAAAACACTAGCATTACCGCACCATTAAGAGGGAAAAACACTAGCATTACCGCACCATTAAGAGGGAAAAACACTAGCATTACCGCACCATTATGAGGGAAAAACACTAGCATTACCGCACCATTAAGAGGGAAAAAACACTAGCATTACCGCACCATTAAGAGGGAAAAACACTAGCATTACCGCACCATTAAGAGGGAAAAACACTGGCATTACCGCACCATTAAGAGGGGTAAAACACTAGCATTACCGCACCATTAAGAGGGAAAAACACTAGCATTACCGCACCATTAAGAGGGAAAAACACTAGCATTACCGCACCATTAAGAGGGAAAACACTAGCATTACCACACCATTAAGAGGGAAAAACACTAGCATTACCGCACCATTAAGAGGGAAAAACACTAGCATTACCGCACCATTAAGAGGGAAAAACACTAGCATTACCGCACCATTAAGAGGGAAAACACTGGCATTACCGCACCATTAAGAGGGAAAAACACTAGCATTACCGCACCATTAAGAGGGAAAAAACACTAGCATTATCGCACCATTAAGAGGGAAAAACACTAGCATTACAGCACCATTTAGAGGGAAAAACACTAGCATTACCGCACCATTAAGAGGGGAAAATACTAGCATTACCGCACCATTAAGAGGAAAAACACTAGCATTACCGCACCATTAAGAGGGAAAAACACTAGCATTACCGCACCATTAAGAGGGAAAAACACTAGCATTACCGCACCATTATGAGGGAAAAACACTAGCATTACCGCACCATTATGAGGGAAAAACACTAGCATTACCGCACCATTAAGAGGGAAAAACACTAGCATTACCGCACCATTAAGAGGGAAAAACACTAGCATTACCGCACCATTAAGAGGGAAAAACACTGGCATTACCGCACCATTAAGAGGGGTAAAACACTAGCATTACCGCACCATTAAGAGGGAAAAACACTAGCATTACCGCACCATTAAGAGGGAGAAACACTAGCATTACCGCACCATTAAGAGGGAAAACACTAGCATTACCACACCATTAAGAGGGAAAAACACTAGCATTACCGCACCATTAAGAGGGAAAAACACTAGCATTACCGCACCATTAAGAGGGAAAAACACTAGCATTACCGCACCATTAAGAGGGGAAAACACTAGCATTACCGCACCATTAAGAGGGAAAAACACTAGCATTACCGCACCATTAAGAGGGAAAAAACACTAGCATTACCGCACCATTAAGAGGGAAAAACACTAGCATTACAGCACCATTAAGAGGGAAAAACACTAGCATTACCGCACCATTAAGAGGGAAAAATACTAGCATTACCGCACCATTAAGAGGAAAAACACTAGCATTACCGCACCATTAAGAGGGAAAAATACTAGCATTACCAGACCATTAAGAGGGGAAAACACTAGCATTACAGCACCATTAAGAGGGAAAAACACTAGCATTACAGCACCATTAAGAGGGAAAAACACTAGCATTACCGCACCATTAAGAGGGAAAAAACACTGGCATTACCGCACCATTAAGAGGGAAAAACACTAGCATTACAGCACCATTAAGAGTGAAAAAACACTGGCATTACCGCACCATTAAGAGGGAAGGTTTGGGTAATAAAAGTAATCTAACTCCGCCACATTTCAGGAATGTCAGCAGTCATGTATATGTGTCTTGGGGTCATGTATATGCGTCTTAGGGTGATGTACATGTGTCTTGGGGTCATGCATATGTGTCTTGCAGTCATGTATATGTGTCTTGGGGTCATGTATATGTGTCTTGCGGTCATGTATATGTGTCTTGCGGTCATGTATATGTGTCTTGGGGTCATGTATATGTGTCTTAGGGGTATAATTGTTTCCCTCTTTCTACTGTTTTTCGATTGTATTTTAGAATTGTTCCCACGGTGTGATATTTGTTTTTTTTTCACTTTATGACTGTTATTGTTATGTGAACTTTAAGCTTCTCTTCAAAACGTTAACATTATCTCAAATTTGTAATCTATATTTAACTTTAATATCTACGTTTTTATCATTGATAAGTTTAAGACAGACACACTGTAATTTCTCCAATTCAATAACAACCCAACAATTTATATGTTGTTAATTGTTGACCTTGACAAATGTCATCGTGAATATTGATTGTCAATGAATGAATAGAGATGAAATATGCATAGGATACAGTACTATTGAAACAAAAGAAGTGGACCGTATTGGATATAACGGGTTTCTTTTTCCGCATGAGTACTCAGGTGAAGGCCGAGGTGCGTAATTAATTAAAATAAGAGTTTGTATACAATTATATTGGAGTGTAGACACTTTAAATTGTTATTTTAATACAGCTAATTTATTACAGGGTATCAACACAATGTCCTGTTCTCCATCTGTCTGTGGTTTATGCGATATCCGCCATATTTGTAAGCAATCAGAACTTTGGTGTTCCGAATGTGACGAAGGACTATGCGTAGACTGTGCAGAATATCACAGTCTATCGAAAGCGTCCAGAAACCATAAAACCATACCTATGTCTGAATACCGTAAATTGCCGTCGAATGTTTTGAAAATTAGAGAATTTTGTAACGAGCACGATGAACGGTTCCAAATATACTGTCAGAAACATGCTTGTCCGTGCTGCGGGATTTGCATTGTAGAAAGTCATAATAAATGTCAGGATATAACTGTTCTTGAAGATGTAGTTCAGGGTGTGAAGTCGTCACATATGTTCAAAGAAATCGAATCATTGATTGATGAAATGATTGGAAATGTTGGTAAAATTAGAAAAAACAGGGAGACCAACTCAGTTGCAGCTACAGAACAGAAACAAATGATTGAGAGTGAAATAAGAGAACTGAGGAAAAAAGTCAACAACCATCTTGACAAGTTACAAGAAGATCTGATGAAGGAATTGACCGAAGCAGAAACAACAATAACCGAGAAAACACGTGAATTGATGGTTTCTTTAGACAAGAAAGAGAAAGAACTGACTGAATACCAAACAACCATAGTCAACATAAAACAGTATGCATCAGACCTACAAACGTTTCTGGCCATGAAGCAAATAGGGAATGACGTAGAAACACTAGACACATCTATACATGCTCTATTCAACAGTGACAGTCTAAATCAAACCACACTATCATGTAAGATTGACACAACTTTGAAGAATATAACAACCAGTATTGACCGGTCTGGAGAAGTAGCTGTTAAATCAAAGCCTTGTGAGTTGATATTTGGTAGAAAAAAAGACAAACAAGCGCAGAAGATGGTAGCTGACCCCCCACCTTTGTCAGTTGACAATATACAGCTGAATCTGAAACAAAAGATAAACATCAAGGGAAATTTTATGAGAGGAAGTTCTTTATTGACAGATGGTAGAATGGTATTGTCCTCTTGCAATAGCAATATTGTAAGATTTATAAATAAAGATGGAGTAGAATTATTCCAAATAGGTATAGATAAAGCAGGATCCGGTACCTATGATACAGTTTATATTAAAGATGACAATAGCGTTGCTGTATCATCTGGAGCTGAAGATAACAGATGCATAACTATAATAGACATAAAAAAAAAGGAAATCAAGACAACTATCTCCATGGATACGGGGATTTATAGCATGGCGGTTAGAGGTAGAACAATATATTACTGTGCGAAGAATAAAGGATTAAAGATGATAAATCTAAGTGATCAATCTGTAAGTAATATCATCAACAGTGATATGTCTCACTTTGATTACGTAGCTACATCTAGAGACAAACTTTACTACACAAACTATAACACACATACCGTGACATGTTGTGATTTATATGGTACAACAGAATGGGAATTCAATGATCAACGTGTTCTACAGTATCCATGTGGTATCTCCGTAGATAATGAAGGAAACGTGTATGTCGTCGGTAATAGTTCTAAGAACGTTGTGGTTATCTCCTCTGATGGACAACGTCATAGACAACTATTGTCTAACAAGGATGGTCTGGTGAGCCCAATTGTACTTGACTATAACAGATCTACCAATAATTTATTAGTTGTAAATAGTAGAGATACTGCTTTTCTGTTTGATGTTACAAGGCTACAGTAGACAAATATCAAAACATAGACAACATTTTATAGAATGACTTGTAAAGATATAGATGTGATTTATTTAAATAATTAATCCATCATCAAATCCCCTTTATGTAATTCATACGTCATTTACCATAGGGGTAGTGTGCGGTGTTTAGCACCACTTTCAGTAACATCATTTATTATGATAAACATCAAATATACCATTTTAATTAAATACACCAGGCGACCGTTTCACTAAAGTGATCGCAAATTGTAAGTTTAAGATCACTCTTACGAGAGAGAAAAAGAAAACTCTTACGATATCCTTACGTGTACGTATACGTGCGTTTCATTTAACGTAGTCCTAATCTTAAAAGGTACGACTTACGACTTGCGACAAGTAACATCTCCTATAACGGAGGTAAAGAAGATATCGTATCATTTATAGTATATGTCGGAAACTGATTATATTCAAGTTCACATTGGTTTAATTTTTTTTACATTATTTAATTAACAAGACAGTGACATTTTTATTGTCCATTTGATTTTATGCACCAGTTTGATCCGGTTTAGTTAAGGGTGGTCGTACTTGAGAACATTGCTCAATAATTAGCAAGTTTTATTTTCCTTTCATTAGTTATATCTATGCAAATTTATTTGTTAAAAGTTTGTTATATTACAATATGCCCACTGGATGGAGTTGGTGAAGAAGACATAGTACATATGCTGACTAGGTGGAGTTGGTGAGTTTGTGAGGAAGACATAGTGCATATGCTGACTAGGTGCTCCGCACTACACTGTATACGAAAGGATCAATTTACAAAATTCAAAGAACTGATCGTCTCGTATATTGGAACTGACGCATGGTCACAAACATTTAATTCAATGGAATCATTAGTAAAACTAATTCTGGGTTGTACAACATTTAAACATCTGTTTGATTCTGATAATAAATTAAAGAAGGTAATGCTCCAGTCAACGGAATTATGCTACAAAATGCATGTGCTCAGAGCCTGGAAAATGAAAGATTAAGAATAGCAAATGCACAAGCTTATGTATGTTTGCATGTAAAATATATAATAATATAGATAGAAGTATATATGCTTTGAAGTAACACTAGTCTGCCTGTACTTATATTACGATATTAATGGGGGAGGGGGTGGTGGTATCAGTCACCGTGAAGAGACCGTCACTTACAGTAGTTGTTGTATATATTGAACTTGTACATAAGGATCTTTTTTTAGATTGTATTAGCTGAACTTCTTAGCGACCCATCAATATATATATATATATATATACATATATATATATATATATATATATTAATCTGAAGAGACCGTCACTTACAGTAGTTGTTGTATATATTGAACTTGTACATAAGGATCTTTTTTTTAGATTTTATTGGCTGAACTTCTTAGCGACCCATTAACTGTATATATATATATATATATGTAACATATTAATGAGGGGTGGCAGCAGTCACCGTGAAGAGACCGTCACGTACAGTAGTTGTTGTAAGGATCCTTTTTTAGATTTTATTTTCTGAACTTCTTAACGACCCATTAACTGTATATATATATATATATATAGCATATTCAATACAACCACATTGGTTTTTTTCACCTTTTATCCGAAAAAATTATTCGATATTGTGAGTGTAAATAAGGTACATATAGTGCAACTCCTAATTTAATAAAAGTATATACTTGATGGTCCAAACCTGGACGTCAATACAGAAGACAGAGGAAGATTACATGGAATATTTGGCTGTTAGTATTTATCTTGAAAGTTTTACTGTGACTTGTTTAAAAAAAAACTCCCACCTCTTAATTTATGTTTATGCATATATTTAAATAAGGAAACGGTAGGCGGACTCTGTTGCCAATATATATATATAATAGACATAGAAAAAAAGGAAATCATGTCAACTATCTCCATGGATACGAGGATTTATAGCATGGCTGTTAGAGGTAGAACAATATATTACTGTGCGATGGATAAAGGATTAAAGATGATAAATCTAAGTGATCAATCTGTAAGTAATATCATCAACAGTGATATGTCTCTCTTTGATTACGTAGCTACATGTAAAGACAAACTTTACTACACAAACTATAACACACACACCGTGACATGTTGTGATTTACATGGTACAACACAATGGGAATTCAAAGATGTACGTGTTCTACAGTATCCATCTGGTATCTCCGTAGACAATGAAGGAAACGTGTATGTCGTCGCTAATGGTTCTAACAATGTTGTGGTTATCTCCGCTGATGGACAACGTCATAGACAACTATAGATTATTAGTTGTAAATGAGCGTGATACTGCTTTTCTGTTTGGTGTTACAAGGCTACAGTAGACAAATATCAAAATTTAGACAACATTTTATAGAATGACTTGTAAACAAATCAATGTGATTTATTTAAATAATTAATCCATCATCAAATCCACTTTATGTAATTCATACGTCATTTACCATAGGGGTAGTGTGTAATGTTTAGCACCACTTTCAGTAACATCATTTATTATGATACACATCAAATATACCATTTTTATTGTAATACATCAGGCGACCGTTTCACTAAAGTGATCGTAAATCGTAATACTAAGATCACTCTTACGATTTCCTTACGTGTACGTATAAGTGCGTTTCACTAAATGAGTCCTAATCTTAAGAGGTACGACTTACGACTTGCGACAAGTAACATCTCCTATAACGGAGGTATAAAAGATATCATATCATTTATAGTATATTTCGGACATTGATTATATTAAAGTTCACATTGGTTTAATTAAAAATTTTAAATTATTTAATTAACAAGACAGTGAAATTGTTATTGTCCATTTGATTTGGTACACAAATTTGATCCGGTTTTGCTAAGGGTGGTCGTACTTGAGAAAATTGCTCAATAACTAGCAAGTTTTATTTTCCTTGGTTATATCTATGCAAATTTCATTGTTAAAAGTTTGTTATATTACATGGAATATTTGGGTGTTAGTATTTATATTGAAAGTTTTACTGTGACTTGTTTAAAAACAACACCTCCCACCTCTTACTTTATGTTTATGCATATATTTAAATGAGGAACTGATAGGCGGACTCTGTTGACAAGCATAATGTTATTTTTATAATATTGATATGATTTGTGAGAAATATTGATATTGTTTGATATATGTATATGTTTATTGAATTTATTATTTCTGTGTGAAAAAAAAATTAAGTCTCAAAACACCAACAAAAACAAAATTGTGTTAGAAAATATACATTCAATAAAAAACTACCAGAAGAATCTTCAAGAAATGTATGCAGTGCAGATCTAGAAGACAGTCTTGGAAAAGAAGAACGTCTTTTAAGGAAAATTTAAAAAAAAATGATGTTTGAGATTATCATAGTAGCAATTATGAAATTATGTAAATTATGAAACTATTTTTTTTTCTACTTTTATTTTTTTAGACATTTTCAAAATATATACATAACAAACACAGACATTACACACCAGCACAGACAAAGACATTATTTGTACATACATTTTCAATACAAACATATGAAATGGTGTGTCCCCTTGTCTCCATGCAATAAACCAAATACAGTTTATTTAAGAATATATGTCATCAGATTTTGATTTACCCCCTATATATAATTATATATACCTGAGTTTCTAATATAAGTTTCTTATGTATAAATTATTTTCTTGCATGATGACAAAAGTAGACCACTATAAATTAAGTTCATGGATGTAACACCATTTATTATTATGCTTGTACATTTTATTTTCAACAAGTGCATTAATCTTTTTGATTTTCTCTTTTCGTTTAACTTTAATTTTGAAAATGTTAAGGACTGGTTTTGTGTCAGTCCATTTACAACAGTGAATATAATTTCTTGCCACAAAGAATAAAAATGGAACAATTTTTTGCAAGGAGCTTTCATCTGAAAAAATACCTAAAACTGTTTCTTTTGGTGTTAATTCAAAAACTACTAAATCTAAAGCTTATGAAAGCCAGATATTAAATGAAGTCCAAAATCTCTTTGCCACAAGGCAGCCCCACAGATAGTGTAAGATGGAGTCTTCTTCTTGGTTACAGAAATTATATAATGCATTGTTTTTTATTCCCATTTTGTGTAATAACTTGTTATTTGGAAGTATATGATGTAGAGGTTTGAACTGAAAATTTCTTAATTTTGTATCATTTGTATTTCTATAAATATCATTAAACAACATACTACCATCTAGTTCAGTATCAAGTTTTTGTTCCCATTTCACAATGCATTTAACAATATTTTCTTTTTCATCTTTTTCTATGAAATATTTTTATATATTTTTTGAAATATCTTTCCTCTGCATCATATTAGTTATCAAAGGTGGTTTCATTTCCAAGTCATCAGTACTGTAGTGTTTTTAATAACAGATATAATACCATAATATGTAATAGCATTTATATTCACATTACATTTATCAAGAAACATTTGATATGTTAGAAATATATCATTGTCATCAATGAGGTCTTCTATCCTTTTTAAGGCATTTTCTGACATGCATTTTAAATAAAGTACTCTGTCATATATCTTCAAGTGTGAATTGTACCATATACAATCTGTTGTTGTGACTTTATTTGAGTCATCATTAAAGTTTAAAGATGAGTACCACACGAGTAAATCATGCCAACATTTTGATTATTGATCATAAAGACAAACTATTTACAAATATACCTTTATATGAAAAAACAAGAAGTAGCATAAACATTCAAGATGCTTGAACATGTTGAAACTAAAACATAGCATAAAACTGCTGGAATATATGAACACTACCAAGTAAAACAAAGTAAGAATTGTGACTAGAACATAACAAGTCTCTTTTGTAGTTACAGCGTGAGTGAGTGATTGCTTTTTAGCGCCAATTTAACAATTTTCCATCTATATCATGTCGAGAACAAGTTAATATTCATTGAGGTGATGATCAGGTCCACTTTGTTCTAGACCAACACACGAGTTGGATTTGCATAGTGATAGCTCACTGAAACAACATTCCGCGGAGAGACTTGTCGCTCCACTCGGACACATTATTCTGATTCCGAGCCAACCAGTCTGTGCTCTTTCTCCTTAATGCTGTGTGCTTAGCGGAGAAGCAACACATATCAATTTTAAAGTCTTTGGTATGACCCGACCGGGGCTCGAACTCACGATATACTGCACTCGAGCCGAGCATGCTAACCATTACGCTACCGATACGGTATTTGTAGCTACAGTTTAGAAAATTTGTTTTCAACCAAAACACGACATTGGAGGTAAATAAATGTTCTTGTTGTTCTGATTAATATATGTAGATTTCTCATCTCTTTTTGTAAAGTTTGAGTCCTACAAGGCATCTTTTGATAAATATCTGCTTGAATTTACAAATAAATCTTTTGTAAAAACAAATTTCAAAAATTGTTTTTGCCTCATGTATGTATAAAACAAAATTGATCTACCTGATGTGTGAAAAAAAAGGTTTTCTACTGACATGAAAAAAGAATTCTATCAAGCATGAAAATACCAACCCCCTCCTCCTTTGCTATGAAATGTTTGGTGCTTAAGAGAGTTGTAATTGATCATAAACTTCGCATTCAATCATTTCTAGAGAGCTGTTTAATAATTCTCCAAATATTGCTTTATTCCATAAATGAATTGAAGAACTATGTTCAAATAATGATTTGATGCAAGTTCTATTTATTTGTTGCGCGGTGCTAGTAAATAAAAGTGGGTTGAGCTTATAGCTAAAAATCTGCTGTTTCTTCTCTAACGTGTCCCTATTCCTGAAAAAGAACTACAAACAACGTAGTTATCTTTGCTACATGCACATATGGTAATGATTTACGACTTACGGGTATCTACCACCACTCTTAACTTTGCGATTACTTTTGATCGTAAGTCGTAAATCCTAACTATTAGTGAAACGGTCATAGCTGTTAAGAATGCATTTATGTCTACGTTTACGACTTACGACCTCCAGTGAAACGGTCGCCTGGACACCAGTTGTACAACTTGTTCAGAGGTTCTATACACCAGATGTACATTTGTGTGTTTAACTTGTTCAGTTGTTCTAGACATCTATGTGTCATCACGGGTTTAGTTTGTTCAGTGGTTCTAGATACCAGATGTGTCTTTATGTGCATAGTTTGTACAGACGTTCTAGACACCAGATGTACATTTATATGTTTAACCTGTTCAGAGGTTCTAGACACCAAATGTACATTTATATATTTGACTTGTTCAATGCTTCTAGACACCGGAGGTGAACATTAATATATGTTTAACTTGTTCATAGGTTCTAGACACCAGATGTATAATTATATGTTTAGCTTGTTCAGTTGTTCTATACACCAGATGCACATTTCTAGGTGTTTATCTTGGCCAGTGGTTCTAGAAACCAGATGTACATTGTTCTGCTTACTTTTGCAGTATTTCTAGAGACATGCTATAAATGCATGTGTTTAAATTGTTCAGAGTTTCTAGACACCAGATGTACGAAGATACCAAAGGGGAAATCAGAAACCGCAAATAGAGTCAGAAACCGTAAACCGAAGAAAGCCAGACAATGCAATGAGCAAAAGAAAAATAACACAAGCACAAAGGATTAGAAAACATTACGCAGAAAACTAAGGATCGAGCAACGCGAACCTCGCTAAAACATGAGATGTATCAATGTGCTTAAGATAAGTTTGAAGATACCAAAGGAGTAATCAGAAAAAATCGAAGGCCAGAAAATACAGTGGCCAAACTAAGACGGACAAAAGAACACACAATGATCAATAAAACACTACATAGAAAACCTAAGATCGGGAAAAACGAAACCACTAAAGACACGGGGTGTATCAATGTGCTTATGATAAACTTGAAGATATCAGAGGTTAATCAGAATACACCGAAGAAGAAAATACAGTGGCCAAAATAAGACGGACAAAAGAACAAACAATGATCTACAAAACACTACATAGAACACCAACGATCGGGGGAAATCGAACCCCACTAAAACACGTGGTGCATCAATGTGCTTCAGATAAGCTTGAAGATACCAGAGGGTAATCAGAATACACCGAAGGAAAGACAATGCAATGGCCGAAATAAAACAAACAAAGGAAACAACAATGATCTACAAAACACTACATGGAAAACCTAAGATCGGGAAAAACGAACCCACTAAAGACACTGGGTGTATCAATGTGCTTAAGATAAACTTGAAGATACCAGAGGTTAATCAGAAGAACTCGAAGGACAGACAACGCAATGACCAAAGTAAAACGGACAACAAATCAAACAATGATCTACAAAGCACTACATAGAAAACCAAAGATTGGGGAAAACGAATCCCACTAAAGACACGGGGTATATCAATGTTCTTAAGATAAACTTGAAGATACCAGAGGTTAATCAGAAGAAATCGAATGACAGACAACGCAATGACCAAAGTAAAACGGACAACAAATCAAACAATGATCTACAAAGCACTACATAGAAAACCAAAGATTGGGAAAAGCGAACCCCACCAAAGACACGGGGTGTATCAATGTGCTTAAGATAAACTTGAAGATACCAGAGGTTAATCAGAAGAACTCGAAGAACAGACAATGCAATGGTCAAAATAAAACGGACAAAAGAACAAACAATGATCCACATAGAACACCAAAGATCGGGAAAAACGATTGCTTTTGATTGATTTTTGGTGTTCAACGCCACTTTCAGCAATCTTTCAGCTATATCGTGGCGACCAGTTTTAGTGGTGGAAGAAGCCAGGATTACCCAGAGATGATCACCGACCATGGGCAAGCAACTGGTAAACTGTATCACTTGCGGCTGCAGGTCGAGTGCACCCTTTTTGTAATTTACAAAGACGGGAGCGAACCCACGCCGTATTGATGATAGGTTAATATTAAATGTTCGGTAATCCAAATACCTACCTGTTTGAGGCACCATGGCTCTCGGCACAAACCAACCCCACTAAGACACGGGGTGTATCAATAGGCTTAAGATATATTTGAAGATACCAGAGGGTAATCAGAAGTTGTAGATCAAAGACCAGACAATAAAATGATCTAACGAAAAACACTACATAAAACACCAAATATCGGGAAAAACGAACCCCGCTAAAACACGAGGTGTATCAATGTGTTTAAGATAAGTTTGAAGATACCAAGGCGGTAATTAGAAGTTGTAGATCGAAAGAGAGACACTAAAATGACAAAACAAAAAACACGGACAATAAAATGACCAAACGAAAACGATAGACAATAAAATGGTCAAGCGAAAAAAGACAGACAATAAAATGGGAAAACAAAAACGACAGACAATAAAATAGTCAAGCGAAAAAAGACAGACAATAAAATGGGAAAACAAAAACGACAGACAATAAAATGGTCAAGCGAAAAACGACAGACAATGAAATGGCAAAGCAAAAAAGACAGACAATAACATGGTCAAACAAAAAAAGACAGACAATAACATAAAAAAACGAAAAAAGACAGACAATAGATTAGTAAGGGGGAGGGATAGGTTTTTCACGTCTGACAAAATTTGATAACCACATAGTGTATATATCTTGTATTCAATTGAAATATAATACTATAACCTTTCATCTGATACCATATTGATATACTTTCAAGACTGTTTAGTATACATTTAATGCTCGCAAAGACAAAAATTGAAAAAAAAAAAATCCTCAAAGAGCTGCCACAGGGTGTAAATATTAGCTTCAAACGGCAAGTTCGTCCCATAATGTTCAATGTTAACATGTTTTTTCTTCAAGAGGATATATCAGAGGACTTAAAAAAAATATGTTAACATGGAAGGTGGGGAGGTGCACGGGGTGTTTTGCTAGTCCACGCACCGATACTGATAAGAAAATATTATGCGATTTTCGACAGGGTAAGGAGTAATATTTTGCCGCTGGAAGCCCTATACAGGGTGGTACTAGAACACATTTTATTTTAAGATGTCTCCATAACATAACTTCACACGACAGATGTATAATTTGGTTGTCAATTTATAATATGAAAAAGATATTACGCGCTTTGTGCTGAATAGAGCTAAAATCGGCAAAAATCATAATATTCCATTTTTCTGCAATCTGAAGTTTCGCACGATATTGTGTCGTGCAGCATAACAAATTAACTTGCTGACGTTATGCAAATGGCAATGATATATAAAAAAGTATGACGTTTTTGCCATATTGGACATTTTGGCTAGCAACTGAAAAGTCGGGCAACAAAACTAATGAACAAGCAAACCTTGCACATTCTACATGTATATTTTAGCCAGGTATGGGAACTTTCTTCCATAATATATAGTTTGTTATTTCTCTTTTGTATTTTATTTATAGTGTTTACTCAAATAGCGGCATCTCGTCGAAAAAAATCTAAAAAGCGACGTTTGGACATTGTGGCTAGACATGGCAATTTGGTGACTGTCGCAAAAAGGAAAACTCGATTTTAGCATTTTACCTATAGATGTTATCTGTGTTATGGGTATTTTCTTGTAGTAAAAAAGAAATACTATTTATATGTGTCTGTTTTTGTTTAAATACTTGCATAATGAGGGTTGTCTTACCTGTTTATGAGTTCGGACAGATGTCGAGACTGGATATGTCTTGTCCGATTTCATCAAAATTTCAACCGACAACCAAACGGATATGACGTCGCAATAAACACATTACATAGAGTTGGTATGTCAAATTGCGCGCATTTCGAAGTCGAGTTTACCGAAAAACCAACGAAAAAACAATTTTCTGAACTCCAGACTGTTACGTCGGACAGCAAAATATTAACGTAATAGTACAACTTTGAACACTGAAATAATTAGAATAAATTATCAGGAACTTAGGAATAATAGCCAGACCGAAGCGCGTTGTTTTAGGCTTTATTTAGATATACGCATATTTGAATTTTGCTTTACAACACTGAAATCCTGGACTTTTTTATCAAGACATTGACACCATTTTTCCCTGGAAGCAATATCGTGCGAAACGTTTCTACACTACAAAGCATGTTTTTTGATGATGTAATGGGTTTAATTTTCCGTAAATGCAATAGTTTTAATAAATTCAATATAAAAATATCATCAAAGTTGTGTAATATTTTGTCTATTCAAAACAAAAGGCGAAATATCTCGGTTTTTACGCAATTATCGGGAAAAACGAACCCCTTTAAAACACGAGGTGTATCAATGTGTTTAAGATAAGTTTGAAGATATCAAGGGGGTAATTAGAAGTTGTAGATCGAAAGACAGACAATGACATGATCAAACGAAAAAAGACAGACAATAACATGGTCAAACGAAAAAAGACAGACAATAAAATGGCTAAGCGAAAAAAGACAGACAATAAAATGTAAAACGAAAACAACAGACAATAAAATGGTCAAACGAAAAAAGACACACAATAAAATGGACAAGCGAAATAGGACAGACAATAAAATGTTGAAACGAAAAAAGACAGACAATAAAATGGTGAAATGAAAAAAGACAGACAATAAAATGACAAAACGAAAAAAGACAGACAATAAAATGGCAAAACGAAAACGACAGACAAAAACATGGTCAAACGAAAAAAGACAGAATAAAATGGACAAACGAAAAAAGACAGAAAATAAAATGGCCAAACGAAAAAAGACAGACAATAAAATGGTCAAACCAAAAAAGACAGACAATAAAATGAAAAAACGAAAAAAGACACAATAGATTAGTAAGGGTTAACCAAAATAACAGATAGCAACAAGGACACACAAATAGAGACAAGACAGACACATTGATAAATATATGATGATATCCTGAGCTGAATGAAATGCTTTTAAGGGACGTTGCTTTTGGTACCCGAATGTTCGTGCTAAAACGTCGAAATTTGACGTAACCGTATCAGACGTATTATCGGGCGTAACGTTACATGAGTTCACGTCCGGTATTTTTTATGGGTTCGCTTTACTCAATCTTTAGTTTTTGTGAAGTGTTTTGTTGATCATTGTTTGTCTTTCTCTACTTTTTCGTTTAGTCATTGTATTATCTGTTCTTCTCCGAAAAGGGCAAGAAAAACTACACAAGACAAAGGAAAGCAAAGCAAAAACACAGCACAATAGGTGTTGGACACCACTGTACGCAAGCAAGCACAAATAACGTAAATAAGACTTGCGCCCTCCCACAAAGAACTTGCGGTAAAGAAGAACCAAACATAGATTTTATGCGGAAATCGTAACGGACATGACAACAAGGAACTCAGAACGTAAAGACACATAATAAGATAAAGCAAAATAAAAAAACTAAAAAAGATGAGCAACACATAATTAGAAAACACAGAAACCTAAAAAGATGAGCAACAGGTATGATGTTTTAGTCTGGTAGGTAATTTCTTTAAATACAGATTCTGCCTTCTTCTTAGTAGTCAACTAACTGACGATATTGATATTGTACTGTCCATGTTCACGACGGGATCCACATGTGGAGCAGGAACTGTTTATCTTTCTGGAGAACGTATGTTCACTCCGTGTGGCTTTTAGTGGGATTCGCTTTACTCAATCTTTAGTATTATGTGTAACGTTTTCCCTTTTGTCTTTTTTTCTTTTGCCCATTCTGTTACATGTCCTTCGATTTACGGCTTGAGATTACCCCTTTGGTATTTTAAACTTTTCTTCATTCATTCTTATAAACGTGTGTGGTGTTTTTAGTGGAAAAAATCTATGATGTTTTTTATTTTTAAATTATATCTCTATTGTCCTTGAGGTCCGATTATCAATAGGGGAACAGGATCGGCCGTGTAATGATTAGGTGCTCGCCTCGAGTGTGGTATATCGTAGCTTCGAGCCCTGAACGGGTCGAACCAAAGACTATGAATTTGATATTTACTGGTTCACTACTAAACACGCACTCTTAATGAGGAAGTGCAGTATTATAACCGTGGACTGTTGTTAGCAGAACGAAAATTCATTTAAGCATGGTCTGGCGCAAGCGAATAGTATCATCATCATCTCACCTAGATGCAACTTGTGCTCGCCATGATATAGCTGACAAAATGTTCATTTGACGCTAAGCAACATTCATTCACTCACTCACTCACTCACTCACTCACTCACTCACTCACTCAAAAGAACTACAATATGTTTGATTATAAATGTCAAAATCAGGCTGTGTATACATAATTTACTTAAAATTATTATTTGAAGAAACAATGTGTAAGCTTAAAATTAACATCCTGAATATATTTTTATAGAAAATATTATTTATGTATATTATAGGTTAACAACTGTTGACTATAAGCGTCCGATTCAGTTTTACTCTAAACCGAAGTTACTTTCTCTTGATCAAGACAGAAAACATCCACAAAATACCAGTGATAACCATATAGATAAATATTTCAGTGCGTTAATATATGTATACGTATTTTTAATATTTTTCTTTAGCGGATACGTCACTCGGCGGAATTAATGCTAAATTTGGTTGCCTCAGTTGTGCTAAGAGCTCCAATAGCGAATATGGCCAAGAATACAGGCTTTTCCAAGGCATTATTTGCAATCTGTGTATCATCAGAAATAGAGAATGATAAGGTTGTGTTGTTGTTTTGTGATTTGATGGCATTGAAAGGTCGATCTGCTGGAATTTATAGGTAACAGTTAGTGATATCATGCCGGACAACCAACTCGTTGATGTTCAATGGTTCCATGTTCCATTTGTTATCATTACTAGTGGTACCTTCCACAACCTTCACCTCGAAATCCTCTTGATCTACAGTCAGGAATTTACCTGCTGATTCACCTGGAACTCTTATGTAGTAGGACATGTTTTGTTTCAGCCTGAAATGTAAAAAATAGTGTACTATCCGTGTTAATGTTGTCATACATTTGTGTGATAGTATGTGGTCTTGTGCAATAGAAGCAAATCTATGGTGGTTTTTTTAATCGTTTTTATTATTATGTACTGTCTTTAGAGATCCAAGAATAAGGGGGCATGGTTAAACCCCGCCAATTTATTTCGCCTGTTCCAAACCAGGACTTGGATGTCCAATTTCATATGTCATCGTCTTTTAAATATTTCAAAAATGTTACTCTTATATCTTTTTATTAATATCACAGTTAAAAAGTAAATGACAGTTGGATTTACAACTACCCATGCAATCAGTGCCTATCACTACTGATGTTGTTAGTTCGAATCTCGATCAGGGCGAGGTGTACAACTTTATGTGATAAAGTTTGTCAGTGACTTGCGACAGGTCGGTGGTTTTCTCAAGGTACTCCGGTTTCACCCACCAATAAAATTGACCGCCACGATATAACTGAAATATTGTTGAAAGTGGCGTTAATTACCATCAAGCAAACAAACAACATCATCTAGACTGTTATATATTTTATGTAATATAAGGCGATGATTATTATGGGTATCGTTAGTTTGACTACCTTGTGCAGCGGATCTGTTGATTTTCTTGCTCTCAACGGTTCTATTAAATATTTTATTTTACTTTCCAATTACTTAACTGTGATCGTACCTGATATAGGTTATTCCAGAAGCGTACCGTGCGCACAAAATTACATATTTACATTTTTACCTTTTTTTTGTCGGAAACGATCCAATTTACATGTACGAGCTTTAGAAATAGATAGAAAACAATCGGTCTTCGAATTTTTATATTTTCCGACAATGTAAGTATACTGTGTATACATATATGACACCCTTGAAACAGACATAGAACGACGATTGTTTCTGTGATTCCCCCGCACCCCCCCCCCCCCCTACCCCGAGAGAGTTGCTTTGGGTTTGTTGACATTGTGCACTCTCTAACATCCGGCATCGAAGGTTGAATTTGATTATTAATTTCCAACGTCATTGTCAGTTATATTGAGGCGGTTATATTATCTCCACTGGTGAAAGTTTACCAAATAGGTAAGTTTTTTTTTTTATTATTTTCAGATGATTATTTTACATGCTATTCCTAACATTTAACAAACGTTGAAATTTGTTAAATGCTTAACAACACAAGAATTTATATACTTTAAAATGTATATTGTTTATAACATATTTTTCGTTTGAATTAATTATTAAAAGAACGACCTCGACAATATTGTTTAAAATATTTGTTGTTTGAAATGAATATGTATACCAATGATCTCGCTGTACAGTTATGTTTTTCATATAGAATAACAAACACTATGGAATACATATTATACTGTAATACTAAAATGTAGATGTCAAATTTAGTGCGCACAACGCGTTTCTGGAATAACCTTCATAAGGTACGCTCAAAATCGAAAGGCTGGAAAGCCAAATAATTTAAAAAGCTTTGCGAACAAGTAAATCAAAGGGCCTAAATAGGATCGCCAAAATCAGCTAAGGTCACCTATTCCTGAGGGAAGAGAACCTTAGTTTTAATAATACTTTCATTATTTACTTTACGTTAAGAAATAAACTACTTACTAGTCGCTCAGCACATGTACTTGTATCTATTGTTCTGGTGTGTGATAGTAACAGAATTATGATCTGGTTGTAGTTCATCAGCATTTAAATACCCTTTTCTAAATCATGTGTTTCCCAATCGGTGAGGCACGCCTTCTATTATGAAGTTTTCCTCGAAATCGTCAAGACTTTTTCATAAAATTGCATTGAAGATTTAATTGTTCTATTTATATATTATACTGATTGTGGGGAGAAATAACCGACTTTATTCCCTGGAACAGATTCTATCTTTTAACAAGTTTCCTGTCTTTTAGCCTCTTTTAAATTATCAGATATAGTCTAGAATGTTATCGCTTATTTTGCTTCATTTGTTTTTCAATTCAATAAACTAAGAAAAACATGTTTTGTTGCAAATAACAGTGGAATAAGGGTGTGTGAGTGATTGTTGTTTAACACACAATGAACAGTTTTATCATGGCGAGAACAAGTTACATTTCCATGTGTCGATGATGATGATGTTCGCTTTGTAAAAACACAACAAGCTTAGCTTTATCTTTATACGGCTAGCCCACTAAAGCAACAGTTCATTTTTAAATAGTTCATATTTCACAATTCTCATACATCACCACCCGACTATGGAGTGACCGTGTTTTCTTAATAAGACATTTTGTGAGTAGATGGCTTTTACGTTTTGATAGGTAACTAATTGTTTCAACCTATGGAAAGTCATAGCTCTCCAACAGAACATAATATGATGATTCCTGACCAACAGAACATAATATGATGATTCCTGACCAACAGAACATAATATGATGATTCCTGACCAACAGAACATAATATGATGATTCCTGACCAACAGAACATAATATGATGATTCCTGACCAACAGAACATAATATGATGATTCCTGACCAACAAGTCTTTGCTCTTACTCCTTAAGTGAAGACCGATTAACACTATGAACAGTTGTTTTAATACCTTACGAAATGACATATACGTCCAAAATAGTGTGTTAAAACAGTGTGGTTAAAGAGAATATGGGGTGATCCATTCAACTTGCATATATACTGTTTACATGTATATCTTTAAACAAAATATCATCATCCGTTTTTAAGACGTTTCTTCACATGATTTTGGAAAAAATTGCTGAATATTGCTATTTCATTCCCCCGGGCGATGTCAAAAGCTGATTTCAATAAAAATTGTAACCACACCCCGCTACTTTTCATAGAAGTGTTTGTACTTCGCCAGGAAAGTGAGCTGTCATTAATTTGTATGTTATGGTATCGATTTCGCCTCTTTCTACGATATTCTTTAGATTGTTTAACTGTTCCACAGTGTGGCATAGTGTGTTTTTCGTTTTATTAGTCTTTTCACACATTGCTTGACTTACTTAACCCGAGAAAATTCTCCGTTCTTTTGTAATATTGTTCATTTTAAAAATATAGCAATCATGTGTTGTATTAATTGTTTACCCTGTCCAAAGTCTGGTTTTTTTTTTTTGCAATATTCTCTATTCAACCATATATACAATGAGTATTTGTGATTCTCATGATTAAATACCGCTAATGTTAAAACACCTTTGATATTAGTTACACCTTATATAAAAATGCTGGATTCTGATTGGTTATTAACCGTGATATTTTTTGCAAATTCAGGCCTTGCATTGTGAATTTGCCGAATGTTTTCTTCATGTAGGTGTATTTGCATAAGATTTAACTTTTTTTCATGGTATTGCAAAATCGTATTTGCCGTTTTTACCCTTCACCGAGACGCTTGTAACAAAATTTGTTAAACGTTTTCAGTTGTACGTTTTATGTAACATCATTCGGTGGAATTAAACAGGTACATCATGTTAGGTTCTGAAAACGACAAACAAAAGGTATTATTTATTTAGCCAGTGTTCTAAATAATATTCGCTGTAATTAAACAGATATATCATGTTTGGGAAGGGTATTTGCGAAAAATACCAATCTTGAGATTAAATTTATCTCGCCATTCGGATCGGGAAATTTTTCGTCTCTCGACTGGTATTTTTCGCAAATACCCCTCCCAAACATGATATATTTGTATAATATATAATAGTCTGTTCACTTAGATTTATATTTTTTTATATTTGATTTTGGTACTGTTCCGACAGTGTGGAATTCTTTGTTTTTCGCTTTATTAGTTTTGTCATGTCTACCTTTTTAACTTACTAAACTCGAGACAATTCTACGTTCTTTTGTACGAGATTCAACCGAGTTTACAAATAATTTTTTTATAATTTTGAATTCTATCTTTATCTAGACATTTAAAAGATTTAAGTTATCTCCTTTTGAGTACTAACCTTTTGATATTTAAACAGGTCCACGTCAGTGTTAACTATAGTAAATCACATGACCATTTAACTTCCTCATTCACAGTTTTTCCTGATTTGGTGACATTACATCAAAGGCATTATTATCAGGTATATTAAGTTGTTATTATGTTGTTATGTCTCACATTAATTAATTTAGTTACCATGTTAATGAGTCAGGTGTCTAGAAATCTATTTCAACTCCATCTTTTCGCCGTCTACATACAGCGATCAAGGCCGTCAGGATGAAATATCTGAACGGGTTTCTACTATTCGAACACTAGTAAAAGAACGAATTCGTGACGATGAAATGGTAATCAAGCTATCAGATGTGAGTGAAATTTGTACACGCCTTAAAAACAACAAAGCTTGCGGTCACGACAATATTTCATATGAACATATAAAATATGGCGGGAAACTCCTTATCAAACACTTATGCTACCTGTTTAACTTATCGCTACAATATGCGTATATTCCGAATGATTGGAGGAAAAGCATCATCATTTTATTATACAAAGGTGATAATAAACCAAGAACTGACACAAACTCATATCGAGGTATCTCTCTTGTGCCAAGCATAACCAAAATTTTCGAAAAAATACTAGACTTACTTCTAACCTCTATACGAAAAGACTTTCCTAACGTTCAACAAGTTGCTTATCAACAACTTTTATCTAGTATGAATGCATCTTTCAATCTTCAGGAAGTAACAATACATCATGTCGAAAAAAACGGAACAATAATAATAATCCTACTTGACAGCACGAAAGCGTTTGACACTGTTCCTCATGACGGTCTTCGCGTCAAATTGTTCGATTATGGTGCAGCTGGAAAGCTATGGTTTCTGCTCGACAACATGTATAATAACTTAAGTAGTTCGGTCTTATGTAACGGAATATTATCAAAGTGGTTTAAACATAATCGTGGTGTGCGACAAGGAAGCGCATTGTCAGCGAAATTGTATCTTATATTCATTAATGATTTAATAAACGAACTTGTATTATGCAACAAAGGTGCCTACTTGTACGACTTAAATGCAAGCTCACCTGTCCAAGCAGATGATATTTCCATTATCCCAACTAACCGTGAATCCGCTCAAGAAATAGTCGAAATATGCGAACGTTACAGCAAAGCATGGAGTTTTTCGTTTTCACCAGCAAAAAGTAAGTTATTGCAGTTTGGAAAACATTCTATAGGACGAAATGTTATTTTGTATAATGAACCTATTACCCAAGTATCCAGTGCGAAACACGTCGGTATTGTATTTGACACATCATTAAAGACTATGGAACGTACATTGAATGCTTGTAGATCACTCAGAGGTACTGTAATGTCCATGTTACGTACTGGTGTTCATCCAGCGGTCTTAAATCCCCTCGTATGTGCAAAAATAATTCGTCAAGTTTGCTACCCCAAGGCCTTATATGGATGTGAGTTATGGGGTGAACTGAGTAAGACAGAAACGCTCATGTTAGAACGGACCCATCGTTACATATGTAAGACTATTCAAGGACTACCAAAACTTACTAGAAGCGATATGTGTCTATCACTAATCGGATGGTACACAATTAATGCATTCATCAGTGAAAGAAAACTTCTATTCTTTGGGAGAATCTGTAATTTACCACAGACGGCCATATCATTTCGTATTCTAATACGAAGACTTTTTGTTATAAAACATTCAGCAAATAACCACAAACCACTTGGATTTACAAATGACTGTGTGAAACTTTTTCAAAAATATAATCTGATGGAATTTGTAGATGTATTTCTAATGAATGGTGCATTTCCATTGATGCGGATTTGGAAACATTTAGTGTATGATACCATTCGTAAGTACGAACTTAGTAAGTGGACACAACGACTTAATGACGATGATGAATTTGACAGTTTCAAGAGTATACATCTACTATACCAACCTCATCCGGCTTGGACAGTCGCTTTAAGTCATCCACATCTCCGCAAACATGCGCACTATATTGTATCACTGTGCTGCTTAATACGTAATACCACTAATCACTTTTTATGTGACAAGTGTGGTAAATTTTTCAATGACCCGTGTATTCACGCCACAACATCATGCGACTATTTATCAAACATTCGCGATAAATTTTGGACTGAAATTATAAGTTTGGACCCTATAACATTCAGTGCTTTTCTGGGATGTAAATCTGATGATGAACTATGTTTCATCTTACTATCGTGCGACACTGATTTTGAACTTGACAATGATAATATGGCCAGATTTCAATTACTATGTGTTACCTACGTATACAGATGTTGTAACGGATTTAATTGCCAATGAACTCGAATGCTGTCGAAAGTCTTATTATACTTGAATATTGAATTAACAGTCAATTATTGGATTATCTCTCTTTTTTTGTTTCATTCCTTATAAACTGCATTTTTCTTTTAATTGTAACATTGTCATTTGATATATTGTTTGTACAACTTTACTCTCCTAATGGAGGCAAATAAAGAATATATTAGTTACACCTTATATAAAAATGCTGGATTCTGATTGGTTATTAACCGTGATATTTTTTGCAAATTCAGGCCTTGCATTGTGAATTTGCCGAATGTTTTCTTCATGTAGGTGTATTTGCATAAGATTTAACTTTTTTTCATGGTATTTGCAAAATCGTATTTGCCGTGTTTACCCTTCACCGAGACGCTTGTAACAAAATTTGGTAAACGTTTTCAGTTGTACGTTTTATGTAACATAATTTGGTGGAATTAAACAGGTACATCATGTTAGGTTCTGAAAACGACAAACAAAAGGTATTATTTATTTAGCCAGTGTTCTAAATAATATTCGCTGTAATTAAACAGATATATCATGTTTGGGAAGGGTATTTGCGAAAAATACCAATCTTGAGATTAAATTTATCTCGCCATTCGGATCGGGAAATTTTTCGTCTCTCGACTGGTATTTTTCGCAAATACTCCTCCCAAACATGATATATCTGTATAATATATAATAGTCTGTTCACTTAGATTTATATTTTTTTATATTTGATTTTGGTACTGTTCCGACAGTGTGGAATTCTTTGTTTTTCGCTTTATTAGTTTTGTCATGTCTACCTTTTTAACTTACTAAACTCGAGACAATTCTACGTTCTTTTGTACGAGATTCAACCGAGTTTACAAATAAATTGTTTATAATTTTGAATTCTATCTTTATCTAGACATTTAAAAGATTTAAGTTATCTCCTTTTGAGTACTAACCTTTTGATATTTAAACAGGTCCACGTCAGTGTTAATTATAGTAAATCACATGACCATTTAACTTCCTCATTCACAGTTTTTCCTGATTTGTTGACATTACATCAAAGGCATTATTATCAGGTATATTAAGTTGTTATTATGTTGTTATGTCTCACATTAATTAATTTAGTTACCATGTTAATGAGTCAAGTGTCTAGAAATCTATTTCAACTCCATAAATAGATCCTCGTTAAATTGGCGAATTCTCTGTACCATTGTTTAACTATGGTTTTATGAGAAATAAAGAGTCAACGCACTGTCAATACAAAGAAACGTCTTTATGAGCAAAGACACCGAAAGTTCTAAACAGGAACTGTTAGTACCAAACATAGATAACACAACACAACCAAGTATTTCTGAATTTGTTACATTTATTCCGGAACAAGCTGTGAACAATGACGAAAGGAACAGTTGTACACTCATGAAAACTAGAGCGTGGACCTCTATTATGTTCTAAATGCTGGGTCACATCTCAATAGATTGAATGATGTTAGCAATGTGTGTACATTTACTTCGGCCTGTTTACACATATTTACGCAAAAACGCAGGTGCTTACACATCCATGTGTCACCCCCCTTTTTCCCCTATGTGCGCACAAAAAGAATGTTCGTGACTGCAATCGGATGACAAATATAGTCCTCATACATTGGTTCGAATGTAATCAAATATAAGGACACCTGCCAAATTCAAAGCTTTGGCTGTAGGTAAGACAACCATGGATATAAACATAACTCTTAACTTATTCTTGAAATAATATTAATTGGGAAAAAGAAGCAAAGCTATTAGGTTAGTGAAATAAAATCTAGCAGTCATATCTCAAATATTTCCAAAAAAGAATCAAGGCAATTAAATGTACTAAAATACTAGGTACAAACTTAAACAGACTATAAAAATTAACAGTATAATACTCTTTCTTTCTTTTTAATGTTACCACCTTCCCCCTCCCTTAATCATGACACTTTGCCAATAAAAATAGATTGATATAAGAAGACCATAATAGTTCATACGAACCTCTGTAAGTAAAATCAAAACTTTCATTCCTCAAAATAAGAAGACGAAGAACAATGACTATTGAAGTGCATATGATAATAAATAAAATCCCTGGCATTTACATTAATTATTCTTTTAGGTAATACAAATGTAGCAGAAACTCCAGCAGTTAAAACAACAAGGTATGTAATCAGATTTTTCGCTTCTAATCTTTGTATCGATCTGCCAATCCACTTTCAACTTCCAGGAATGACAGCTCATGAAACTGTAATGTGTGTGCATGAATTTGGTATTAACTTTTTAGCATGCATGAATTCAGCTTAAATTTTTAGTAGTTAGTGCTTTGATTTTATATGTGTTCATTGTTTTATTATCATTTTCTAAAACGATTTTATGTATGTAATGTATTTGTCTATATATATATACCATACGATCACGACCATAACGGTCCCTATATATATAAATAGGGGCCGTCATGGTCGTGATCGCATGGTAGTTGGAATTACAACTACCTATGCAATCAGTGCCTAATATAGTCATTGAATGATTTTATTGCCGAAACATTGACACTACTGACAACTAATACCACCAGAGTCTAATAGTCTATCATATGAGGTATCAACCCAGTGTACGGCTTGTATCTGTCAGGGACTAATAGTCTATCGTACGAGGTATCGACTCAGTACACGATTTGTGTCTGTCAGGGAATAATAGTCTATCATACGAGGTATCTGTCCAGTGCACGACTTGTGTCTGTCAGGGTCTAATAGTCTATCATACGAGGTATCGACCCAGTACACGACTTGTATCTGTCAGGGACTAATAGTCTATCATCCGACGTATCAGCCCAATGTACGACTTGTACCTCTCAGGGACTAGTAGTCTATCATACGAGGTATCGACCCAGTACGCGACTTATATCTGTCAGGGACTAATAGTCTATCATCCGATGTATCAGCCCAATGTAAGACTTGTATCTGTCAGGGAATAATAGTCTATCATACGAGGTATCGACCCAGTACGCGACTTATATCTGTCAGGGACTAATAGTCTATCATACGAGGTATCGGCCCAATGCACGACTTATATCTGTCAAGGAATAATAGTCTATCACACGAGGTATCGGCCCAGTGTACGACTTGTATCTGTCATGGACTAATAGTCTATCATACGAGGTATCGACCCAGTGTACGACTTGTATCTGTCAGGGACTAATAGTCTATCATACGAGGTATCGACCCAGTACACGACTTGTATCTGTCAGGGACTAATAGTCTATCATACGAGGTATCGACTCAGTACACGACTTGTATCTGTCAGGGATTAATAGTCTATCATACGAGGTATCGGCCTAGTGTACGACTTGTATCTGTCAGGGACTAATAGTCTGTCATACGAGGTATCGGCCCAGTACACGACTTGTATCTGTCAGGGACTAATAGTCTATCATACGAGGTATCGGTCCAGTGCACGACTTGTATCTGTCAGGGACTAATATTCTATCATACGAGGTATCGACCCAGTGCACGACTTGTATCTGGAATAAATATAATTTCAATCGTTTGAAAAATGAATTAGATTAAAATTGATTTCTTTTACTTATCTGCCCATAGAGGCGCTTCTTTTCCCGCCTCATGAGCAGTCGAGTGTGACGTGTCATTCAGCACGATAGGGCCAGCTCGAATAGTCGTGTTTTCAAATAAAATTTTATTTTTAGTGATTACTTGTTTATTTTTCATCTTGCGTGTGCAGGTTTTTGATAAGCAGTTTTGCTTTTTGTTTACTTATATAGTGACATTTTGCCATTTTTCATCGTGACATTTATTTTATAAATACATGTGTTTGTACTTACTGATTAAAGAGCACTTGGCACTGTCGTGTGGATATGCAATTTGAATTGTTTTTTTAGTATTTATTTCTATGAATGACATATTTGTATCACTTGTTGTGTGATGGGTCGCATTTCGATAATGCGACAAATATGTGTTATTTTGGTCTGTCATGAAAATGGTCATGTTTGGGTAGAAGAACCTTCATTCGGTACCCTCAAAGTCAAATGATTGGATCTTCAAGATGTTTAATTAAAAGGCTTGATATTAATATCTCGTCTAGTAATGAACTCTGGTCTATTGTATGCTATATCTGGTCTAGTAATGAACTGATCTATTGTATGGTATAATAATAGATTACAAGTTGTATAAATATGATATATACCTACATTGTCGTAAAATATATAACTTATTTGTACGAGCTTTAGAAACAGATAGAAACACGATTACAAATTAGTTTAAATTTTTCAACAATGTATGTATATTGTTTTTTATCCTGCAATGTCATAAAGTTCAAAAACAGATACAAAATTGTTTTAAAAGAACAGAAATAAGCGTCGTTCTAATCATTTTATTACGGATGTTGTACAAATTGACTTACCTACATTACTCGACGTACGTACGTATGGGGATCGTTTATTAATAGTTTTTGATAAAGTCCTGGCGACCGTTTCACTAAAGTGATCGTAAATCGTAAGTTTAAGATCACTCTTAAGATTTCCTTACGTGCACGTATACGTGCGTTTCACTAAACTAAAGTAATAATTTTTTGATTAGAAAACGGAAAATTTGAGTTTTCTCGAAAACAATACATTTTTTTAAAACACAGTAAACGAGAGTTTTGTGCAGAATTTTACTACCATTTTTAAAATATGCATTTCATCTAACAATAACCTTTCATTATTGCTGCACTCATCTGAAATTTGACATTTCCCCCGATTTTTACCGCCAAAATAGAGGTGGGAGTAAACTAACTAGAGGTAGCAGCCAGGTAAATCTTACCTTGATAGAGACAGAGACACGTGTACAGGCATATTTTGACACTCCATTTTTAAACTTTAAAATCTTTCTAAAAGTTCACATAAAATTTCTTCATAAACCTATTTTTTGACATCTTAACATATATATAAACATCGCAAGAATGGGTAAAACAAAGGACTTGTCAAAAGATTGCAAAAACATTGTGTTAAATCTATTCAAGTTTTTTCAGCTTGAGAAGGCCAGGGGAAGACCATTTTATTCCCCAGATAATTTGATTAAAAGAACATGCAAGGCAGCTGGCATCTCTTACAGTTCTGTGCATAGAGTTGTAAACGGTAAAAGTCCTCCTGAATCCAACAGACCGAAAGAAAGAAAGAAAACTCTTGATGATTTTGACCGTTGCGTTATTAAACGGACCGTTCATAAAATGTACAACAGGAAAATTGCCCCAACAGTCTCAAAAATTAAGAAAGAAATTGAAGATACAATTAAAATCTCGAAATCAACGCTTACTTTAACTTTATTAGATCTTGGTTATAAGTACAAAAAATCCGGCGATAATAGGAGGCTTTTATATGATCAGAGGTCAGTAATAAATGATCGGTGTAATTACCTCCGAAAAATCAGGAAGTTTCGAGAGGATGGGTATGAAATTGTATATTTGGATGAGACCTGGGTTAATCAGAATCATGCCACTGACTACATGTGGTTACCAGTTGATGGTTCTGATGCCCCAAAGATCCCTTCAGGAAAAGGTAAAAGGTTGATAGTTTTGCACGCTGGTAATCGTGAGGGGGGTTTGATTGATAGGTGTGATTTGTTTTTTCTTGCCAAAGCTAAAGATGGGGATTATCACCAAGAAATGAACGGGCCCATCTTTCTAAACTGGTTCGAAAATCAGTTTATGCCAGCATTAAAAAGCCCAAGTGTTATCGTTTTAGATAATGCCAGTTGTCACAACATCAAGACTGAAGAAACTGTTGTGCCAAACTTTAATCAGAGAAAAGCTGTCTTACAAGATTATCTTTCAAAACACAACATTCCTTTTCAGCCCCTTGAAACTAAAAAACAACTTTATGAAAAAAAAAAATTTAAGAAACTCCTTTCCGTTTTTAAAACTGATAAAATTGCCAACCTACACGGTCACGAAGTTCTAAGAACCCCTGTTCGCCATTGCGAATTGAACCCCATAGAACTTATTTGGGCACAGGTTAAAGGGTTTGTTGCAGAAAACAATACAACTTTTCGTTTGAAGGATGTGAAAGAACTTGTTTATTGGGGGTTTGGCAGAATTACAAAGGAAGTTCGGGCGAAGGCAGAAGACCATGTATTAAAAATAGAAAAGGAGTATGGGAAAGAGAATTGCATTGAAAGGAGTGCGATTCCCCCAATAATAATTGATTTTGATGACGACGAGTCCAGCGACGAGGAAAGCTGAATCCAGTCCAACATGATTACATATTGAACGGGTATACCGGTTGTAAATGACAGATTGTACATAACGTTTTTACATATAAAATTTTATTCATATCCAATAATTGTGTACTCTATGTCTAACTTCAGTGAATTTATTAGCAGAAAAGACCTTCTTTTTCGAATTATTTCCGAAAGATTGAAATAGCTTGGTCAAATTAAAAATCAGTAATTATGGAAATTTATGATTTTACGTATTTTTCAAAATTTTCGAGGTAAATCTCAGGTAAGCATGTGTATAAATGTCACGTAGTCAAATGCATTAACCATGAAGGGAACAATAGCCTTCACCGGCACTTCGACGAGAGACAATAGACCAGCTGTCGTTCCTATTGTTATATGGGATTACGTCCACGGTGAGTTGGCTGTCACATTTAACGAGCAAACTTGGCCTATTTTGAAGAACTTAGCCTGAAATAAAGACCAAAATAACGCCAAAAATTGGTAATTTTTCAGATGAACAGGGCCTTCAGAATAATTTCAACCGTAAATATTTATACAATTCCAAAATGGTAGTAAAATTCCTGACAAAACTCTCGTTGGATGCGTTAAAAAAAAATCTACGCTTTACGAAATATTTAGATTTTTCCGTTTTCTAGTCAAAAAATTATTACTTTAGTTCTAACATCTCCTATAATGGAGGTAAAAAGATATATTGTATCATATATTTTATGTAAAATGATTGAGCTTAGGTGATTAACGCCACTTTCAGCAATATTTCAGCTATATCATGGCGACCAGTTTTAGTGGTGGAAGAAGCCGGAGACTCAGAGAACCACCGACCACGGGCAAGAAACTGGTAAACTTTATCACTTTCGGTTGCGAGTCGAGTGCACTTTTTTTGTATATTTTATACATACATCCAACAGCTCGGAAGCTGATTACATCAATAATCACATTTTAATATTCAGCTAATTATAAAACTCAAAAGTGATCTTTTAAATGAATAAACCAATGCTATCAGAAATCTTTTTTACAGAAATTTGAGAAGAAATGTATTTTATGGAATATACTTTATCAAATTTCATACTATATGTAAGGAGAAATTTCAAAAATGTGACCATAGAATTGGCAATACAGTCACATTCTGCACCGATATTCCGTTTGCGTCGCATTTTAAGTGCGCGGAAAAAAAATCCTACATTTACGTGAAGAACTTAAACACATGACAATTGTGCGGATTTTTTGTTTACCTTTCTGTTTAAAGCATATTTCGTATTTTCATAATATTTTATTGTTTTTATAAGCACTGATGCTGCAACTTCTTTTTTACCTCTTTATTTACTTATTTTGCGATCAAGAAATTACTTATTCTGTAACCACCGCCCACCACGGGGGGTAGGATTTGGATAGTTTTATTGCATCACTATATTCACGCATATAAAATAATATGTTTCTTCAACACATACAATAACAAAAATACACATCTTACAATATTAAACCTTAACATGTGCATACATGTACTGTTGATTTATATTCAAAGTGAGTGGTTAATGCTTTATATAATCAATAAAAACTACCAATGAATATTAACATTTGGACTGCTAAAATATATGTTGTCTTCATAATTATTGGGTTTGTTTTCTTATACATGCATGTTACACAATTTGTTTTTTAAATTATATTTCATGTATTTGTATCTATGTTATTCTTATATTTTTTGTTTTCATTTTAAAGGCTGACCAAAGAGGTGAATAATCCATATTGCATCGTCAGTCGTGCTGCAAAATGCAGAAAATGTTATGAGTAAATTAAATATATTCTAAATAACAGATAATCCGCGCAAATGCAAACATGGCAAATGCAAAACAAATCTCATGTACATTGTACGGGCAATTGTAATGCTCTTTCTCCATGCAAAAGTAAGTAATACCTGTTAATCCCCAAATCCACGCAAATGTAATGCGCCCTCTGTGTGTGCTTATTTTTATTTTTTTTATTTTTTGTTTGAACCATTGTTTATACATGTATCCGATATAGTTCGTTTCTTGAAATTTCTTCTAGGTATTCACTCGTTAATAAAATATGTTCATATTGTAAATGCAGAACTGATAGAAAGTACACTGAAACAAACAATAATGTGTCTCTTTTTTTTTGGCTCTCGAAATATAAAAAATGGTGCGTGCATATAATATGTATTGCTCGCTTCATTTGATTAATGTTCATATTAAAAAAAATACAGATAACAATTCTTCTCTTCAAAAATAGGTTTACGATTTACGACTTACGAGTACCTTCCACCACTCTTAACTTTGCGATCACTTTTTATCGTAAGTCGTAAATCCTAACTATTAGTGAAACGGTCGTAACTCTTACGAGTACACTTACGTCTACGTTTACGACTTGCGACCTTTAGTGAAACGGTCGCCAGATGCGTCGTATTATCGTTATGATATACAATTCTAAAGTATATACTAGAACATAATTTCGATGAAATACAATGTTCGTTACTCATGTATAACAAAACATAATTTATCGATATTAATAACTGAGGTGTACTCGTTATGTCAAGATTGCCCGCCAATTACTTTACTTATCTCGACTTCAGTTTGTGACCTTAACCAAAATAATTATGTTTATTTATAACTGTTAAAACATCAAATTCTTATATGACGTTCTTCAAGCGCTTTGGGTCCAAACCCGTGGTAAAATATGCGGATATTGGTATATCAGCTGATCGGCAACGTCATAATTTGCTTTGGCTGTACAAATACCGTATTTGTCCTATTAAAATAGAAATAATTCATGGGGGATTGAATATATATGGATTTTACCACGGGTTGGCCTTCTATGCTATCGCTTGTGGTAAAATATTTGGCATAAAGGTCCAACCCGTGGTAAAATCAGTATATATATTCAAGCCCCCATGAATTATTTCTTAATCAGTTATTTGATACAGACACAAAACTCCCAGCGAATTATGATATTCAATTTATTGATTTAGTTTGGAGGGATTGTAATTGAATTTTCAAAACTATGAAGGTTAGATCACAGGCGCTCGTACCTTTGAGTTAATTTGTTCATGAATGTTCCTAATACGCTTCCGTAGCTCGTAGATTTCATCGCATTATCATTTCAAACAATTAAATAACAATTTTAGAAAGAAACTGACCATTTGATTCTCTGGGAACGGAATATAGACGATTACAAAATCATTGAACCTCTTGCTACTTAAATTAGGATGTATTTGTATATGAAAACAAATTGTTATATTTCGCAATGGACATACACAAACGATTTATGACTAACAATAAGAAAATGCTGTTGAGATGATGAATATTCACACACTTTATTTATTAATGATAGGTGAAAGGTGTACTCGATACGATAGACAAATCACAGGTGATTCTTCGAACTTTTTTCTGTGCAATTGTAATTGAATTTTTATGTTTGCTTGATATTCGCTGAAAATATAGTATACATGCAAATGTCCTTTAGTTTGCATTGACATGATGAATTATATTAACCTACTAATTAACAATATGTGATCCCGTGTGTCATCCGCAGTGGATTTAAATGCATACAGGCTGTCAGAATTGATTTTATTTTTATATTAAAAGTTGCCAATATTCGATGTTTTATACTAATTACAGTTGACATGTTTCATAATATCATATGTAAATAGCCAGTCCATTGTTCGTGTATTTTCATATTTAGGATTAATTTCGTTCATTTTTACCCCTGCCAGGGTATTTGCAGTATGTGATACAGTTTGTTAGTGACTTGCGGCAGGTTGGTGCTTTTCACCATGTACTCCGGTTTCCTCTACCAATAAAACTCACGCCACGAAATTACTGAAATACTGTTGAAAGTGGCGTTAAACACCATAACCCTAACCCTAATCCTAGCCCCCAACGCAACACCCACACTTCCTTTTGTGCCACGAATCTTTGTGTTAAAAATTCAGACGGATTGGAAAACTAGAACTAAAGTAATCGTCTACCGATGGATGTCTGACGACAACGTATAAAAAGTTAACATTATCTAGAACAGAAATGTAAAAATTGACGTTCTGATTTTAATTAATTAAGCTAAGAGTTTGCATAGAAATAAAATGGAGTGTAGACACCACTTTAAATTGTTATTTTAATACAACTAATTTATTACAGGATATCAACACAATGTCCAGTTCTCCATCTGTCTGTGGTTTATGCGATATCCGCCATATTTGTAAGCAATCAGAACTTTGGTGTTCCGAATGTGACGAAGGACTATGCGTAGACTGTGCAGAACATCACAGTCTATCGAAATCGTCCAGAAACCATAAAACCATACCAATATCTGAATACCGTAAATTGCCGTCAAATGTTTTGAAATTTAGAGAATTTTGTAACGAGCACGATGAACGGTTCCAAATATACTGTCAGAAACATTCATGTCCGTGCTGCAGGATTTGTATTGTAAAAAGTCATAATGAATGTAAGGATATAACTGTTTTTGAAGATTTTAATTAATGAAGTTAAAAGTTTGCATAGAAATAAAATGGTGTGTAGACACTTTAAATTGTTATTTTAATGCAACTAATTTATTACAGGATACCAACACAATGTCCAGTTCTCCATCTGTCTGTGGTTTATGCGATATCCGCCATATTTGTAAGCAATCAGAACTTTGGTGTTCCGAATGTGACGAAGGACTATGCGTAGACTGTGCAGAACATCACAGTCTATCTAAAGCGTCCAGAAACCATAAAACCATACCTATGTCTGAATACCGTAAATTGCCGTCGAATGTTTTGAAAATCAGAGAATTTTGTAACGAGCACGATGAACGGTTCCTACTATACTGTCAGAAACATGCTTGTCCGTGCTGCAGGATTTGTATTGTAGAAAGTCATAATAAATGTCAGGATATAACTGTTCTTGAAGATGTTGTTCAGGATGTAAAGTCGTCACATATGTTCAAAGAAATCGAATCATTGATTGATGAAATGATTGGAAATGTTGGTAAAATTAGAAAAAACAGGGAGACCAACTCAGTTGCAGCTACAGAACAGAAACAAATGATTGAGAGTGAAATAAGAGAACTGAGGAAAAAAGTCAACAACCATCTTGACAAGTTACAAGAAGATCTGATGAAGGAATTGACCGAAGCAGAAACAACAATAACCGAGAAAACACGTGAATTGATGGCTTCTTTAGACAAGAAAGAGAAAGAACTGACTGAATACCAAACAACCATAGTCAACATAAAACAGTATGCATCAGATCTACAAACGTTTCTGGCCATGAAGCAAATAGAGAATGATGTAGAAACACTAGACACATCTATACATGCTCTTGTCAACAGTGACAGTCTAAATCAAACCAAACTCTCATGTCAGATAGACACAACTTTGAAGAATATAACAACCAGTATTGACCGGTTTGGAGAAGTAGCTGTTAAATCAAAGTCTTGTGAGTTGATAGTTGGTAGAAAAAAAGACAAACAAGCCCAGATGATGGTAGCTGACCCGCCACCTATGTCAGTTGACAATATACAGCTGAATCTGAAGCAAAAGATAAACACCAAGGGATCAGCGATGAGAGGATGTTGTTTACTGACAGATGGTAGAATGGTATTGTCCTCTCACAATGACGATACTGTAAGATTTATCAATAAAGATGGAGTAGAATTATTCCAGATAGGTAGAGATAAAACAGGATCCGGTACCTATGATACAGTTTATATTAAAGATAACAATAGCGTTGCTGTATCATCTGGAGGCGTAAGTAAAAGATGTATAACTATAATAGACATAAAAAAAAAGGAAATCATGACAATTATCTCCATGGATACGGGGATTTATAGCATGGCGGTTAGAGGTAGAACAATATATTACTGTGCGAAGGATAAAGGATTAAAGATGATAAATCTAAGTGATAAATCTGTAAGTGATGTCATCAACAGTGAGATGTCTGGCCTTGATTACGTAGCTACATCTAGAGACAAACTTTACTACACAAACTTTAACACACATACCGTGACATGTTGTGATTTACATGGTACAACACAATGGCAATTCAAAGATACACGTGTTCTACAGTATCCATGTGGTATCTCCGTAGATAATGAAGGAAACGTGTATGTCGTCGGTAATAGTTCTAAGAACGTTGTGGTTATCTCCTCTGATGGACAACGTCATAGACAACTATTGTCTAACAAGGATGGTCTGGTGAGCCCAATTGTACTTGACTATAACAGATCTACCAATAATTTATTAGTTGTAAATGAGCGTGGTACTGCTTTTCTGTTTGATGTTACAAGGCTACAGTAGACAAATATCAAAACATAGACAACATTTTATAGAATGACTTGTAGAGATATAAATATGATTTATTTAAATAATTAATCCATCATCAAATCCCCTTTATGTAATTCATACGTCATTTACCATAGGGGTAGTGTGCGGTGTTTAGCACCACTTTCAGTAACATCCTTTATTATGATAAACATCAAATATACCATTTTAATTAAATACACCAGGCGACCGTTTCACTAAAGTGATCGCAAATTGTAAGTCTAAGATCACTCTTACGAGAGAGAAAAAGAAAACTCTTACGATTTCCTTACGTGTACGTATACGTGCGTTTCATTTAACGTAGTCCTAATCTTAAAAGGTACGACTTACGACTTGCGACAAGCAACATCTCCTATAACGGAGGTAAAGAAGATATCGTATCATTTATAGTATATGTCGGAAACTGATTATATTCAAGTTCACATTGGTTTAATTTTTTTTACATTATTTAATTAGCAAGACAGTGACATTTGTATTGTCCATTTGATTTGGTACACCAGTTTGATCCGGTTTTGTTAAGGGTGGTCGTACCTGAGAAAATTGCTCAATAATTAAGAAGTTTTATTTTCCTTGGATATATCTATGCAAATTTATTTGTTAAAAGTTTGTTATATTACAATATGCCCACTGGGTGGAGTTGGTGAAGAAGACATAGTACATATGCTGACTAGGTGGAGTTGGTGAGTTTGTGAGGAAGACATAGTGCATATGCTGACTAGGTGCTCCGCCCTACACTGTATACGAAAGGATCAATTTACAAAATTCAAAGAACTGATCGTCTCGTATATTGGAACTGACGCATGGTCACAAACATTTAATTCAATGGAATCATTAGTAAAACCAATTCTGGGTTGTACAACATTTAAACATCTGTTTGATTCTGATAATAAATTAAAGAAGGTAATGCTCCAGTCAACGGAATTATGCTACAAAATGCATGTGCTCAGAGCCTGGAAAATGAAAGATTAAGAATAGCAAATGCACAAGCTTATGTATGTTTGCATGTAAAATATATAATAATATAGATAGAAGTATATATGCTTTGAAGTAACACTAGTCTGCCTGTACTTATATTACGATATTAATGGGGGAGGGGGTGGTGGTATCAGTCACCGTGAAGAGACCGTCACTTACAGTAATTGTTGTATATATTGAACTTGTACATAAGGATCTTTTTTTAGATTGTATTAGCTGAACTTCTTAGCGACCCATCAATATATATATATATATATATATATATATATATATATATATATATATATATATATATGTATTAATCTGAGGAGACCGTCACTTACAGTAGTTGTTGTATATATTGAACTTGTACATAAGGATCTTTTTTTTAGATTTTATTGGCTGAACTTCTTAGCGACCCATTAACTGTATATATATATATAACATATTAATGAGGGGTGGCAGCAGTCACCGTGAAGAGACCGTCACGTACAGTAGTTGTTGAAAGGATCCTTTTTTAGATTTTATTTTCTGAACTTCTTAACGACCCATTAACTGTATATATATATATATATAGCATATTCAATACAACCACATTGTTTTTTTTACCTTTTATCCGAAAAAATTATTCGATATTGTGAGTGTAAATAAGGTACATATAGTGCAACTCCTAATTTAATAAAAGTATATACTTGATGGTCCAAACCTGGACGTCAATACAGAAGACAGAAGAAGATTACATGGAATATTTGGCTGTTAGTATTTATCTTGAAAGTTTTACTGTGACTTGTTTAAAAAAAAACTCCCACCTCTTAATTTATGTTTATGCATATATTTAAATAAGGAAACGGTAGGCGGACTCTGTTGCCAATATATATATATATATATATATATATATATATAATATTGATATGATTCGTGAGAAATATTGATATTGTTTGATATATGTATATGTTTAACGAATTTATTATTTTTGGCAATACAAGTTATACCTATTGGCTTGTTTTCATTTCACCTCTTGATAATAAAAAAAAATCCTTCACATTTTATATCCAACTAACAGTATATTTGCTTTAAGGAATGTTGAATAATAAATAAATCAAAGCTATTAGAAAAAATATGTATTTGTTAAGAGTAAAATGCTACCAAACTTATTTTATAGAATACTATTTTTTGATAAATTATATTATGCTATATGTACCCGATATCGTTCCTATGATATAGTCGGATTTCATTGAAGAAGAAAAAATATGTCTATAAAGTTTGTCTAAAAAATATTTCATTTTGCTCTATGTGAAAAAAAAAAGTTTCAAAACACCAACAAAAACAAAATTGTGTTCAAAAATATACATTCAATAAAAGACGATCAGAAGAATCTTCAAGAAATGTATGGATTGAAAATCTAAAAGACAGTTTTGGAAAAGAAGAACTTCATTTAAGGAAAATAAAAAAAAAATGATACTTGAGATTATTATAGTAGCAATTATTGATCATAAAAACAAACTATTTGCAAATATACATTTCTATGAAAAAACAAGAAGCAACATAAACATTCAAGATGCTTGAACATGTTGAAACTAAAACATAACAGATAACTGATGGAATATATGAACACTACCAAGTAAAATAAAGTCAGAATTGTGACTAGAACATTAACAGTCTCTTTTGTAGTTACAGAGTGAGTGAGTGAGTGAGTGAGTGAGTGAGTGATTGCATTTTAACGCCAATTTAGCAATTTTTCAGCTATACCATGTCGAGAACAAGTTAATTTTCAATGAGATAATGATGAGGTCTGCTTTGTTCTAGACCAACACGCTGGGTTGGATTTTTATAGTGCAACTCACTGAAACAACATTCCGCGGGTAGACATGTCGCTCCACTCGGACACATTATTCTGATTCCGAGCCAACCAGTCTGTGCTCTTTTTCCTTAATGCTGTGTTCTTAGTGGAGAAGCAACACATATCAATGTTATAGTCTTTGGTATGACCCGACCGGGGCTCGAACTCAGGATCTACTGCACTCGAGCCGAGGATGATAACCATTACGCCACCGATGCGGTATTTGTAGCTACAGAAAAGCTCATTAAGTTTAGAAAATAATGTTTCCAAGCAAAACACGATAGACAATAAAATGGCCAAACGAAAACGATAGACAATAAAATGGCCAAGCGGAAAAAAGACAGACAATAGATGAGGAAAACGAAAACGACAGATAATAGCTTGGTCAAACGAAAAAAGACACACAATAAAATGGCCAATCAAAAGAAAGACAGAAAATAAAATGGCAAAGCGAAAACAACAGACATAAAATGGTCAAACGAAAAAAGACAGACAATAAAACAGCCAATAGAAAAAAGACACACAATAAAATGGCAAAACGAAAACAACAGATAATAAAATGGTCAAACGAAAGCATACAGAAAATGAAATGGCCAAGCGAAAAAAGACAGATAATAAAATGGCAAAACGAAAACGACAGACAATAAAATGACAAAACGAAAAAGGGCAGACAATAAAATGGCCAAACGAAAACAACAGACACAAAAATGACCAAACGAAAACGATAAACAATAAAATGGCCAAACGAAAACGATAGACACAAAAACGGCCAAACGAAAACGATAGACAATAAAATGGCCAAGCGGAAAAAAGACAAACAATAGAAGAGGAAAACGAAAACGACAGACATAACTTGGTCAAACGAAAAACGACAGACAATAAAATGGCAAAACAAAAACAACAGACAATAAAATGGTCAAACGAAAAAAGACAGACAATGAAACGGCCAATCGAAAAAAGACACAATAAAATGGCAAAACGAAAACGACAGACAATAAAATGTCCAAACGAAAACGACAGACAATAAAATGGTCAAGCGAAAAAAGACAGACAATAAAATGGCCAAGCCAAAAAAAAGAGACAGACAATAAAATGGCAAAGCGAAAAAAGAGAGACAGTAAAATGGCAAAACGAAAGAAGGGACAGACAATCAAATGGAGAAACGAAAACGGCAGACAATAAAATGACAAAGCGAAAAAAGACAGACAATAAAATGGCAAAGCGAAAAAGACAGACAATAAAATGGCAAAGCGAAAACGACAGACAATATAATGACCAAGCGAAAAAAGACAGACAATAAAATGACAAAGCGAAAAAAGACAGACAATAAAATGACCAAGCGAAAAAAGACAGACAATAAAATGACCAAGCGAAAAACGACAGACAATAAAATGAACAAGCAAAAAAAGACAGACAATAAAATGACAAAGCGAAAAAAGACAGACAATAAAATGACCAAGCGAAAAAAGACAGACAATAAAATGATCAAACGAAAAAGACAGACAATAAAATGACAAAGCGAAAAAAGACAGAAAATAAAATGACAAAGCGAAAAAGACAGACAATAAAACGACAAAGCGAAAAAAGACAGACAATAAAATGACAAAGCGAAGAAAGAAAGACAATAAAATGGCGAAGCGAAAAAGACAGACAATAAAATGGCGAAACCAAAACGACAGACAATAAAATGGTCAAACGAAAAAAGACAGACATAAAATAGCAAAACGAAAAAGACAGACAATAAAATGGCAAAACGAAAACGACAGACAATAAAATGGTCAAATGAAAGAAGACAGACAATAAAATGACAAAACGAAAAAAGACAGACAATAAAATGGCAAAACGAAAAAAGACAGATAATGAAATGGCAAAATGAAAACGAAAACGACAGACAATAAAATGACAAAACGAAAAAAGACAGACAATAAAATGGCGAAACGAAAACGACAGACATAAAATGGCAAAACGAAAAAAGACAGACAATAAAATGGCGAAGCGAAAACAACAGACACCAGATGTACATTTCTGTGTTTAACTTGTTCAGTGGTTCTAGACACCAGATGTATATTGTTGTGATTAACTTGTTCAGTGGTTCTAGACACCACATATACATTTCTGTGTTTAACTTGTTCATTGGTTTTAGACACCAAATCTACATGAAGTGGTCGTCGTGGTTGTGTTCGTCTGGTAGTTGGATTTACAACTACCCATGCGAACAGTTCCTATCACCACTAACGTTGTGAGTTCGAATTTAGTTCATGGCGAGGTGTACTCGATACAATATTACGTGATAAAGTTTGTCAGGGACTTGCGACAGGTCGATGGTTTTCTCTGGGTACCCCGGTTTCCTCCACCAACTGACTGCCATTATAGCTGAAATATTGTTGAAAGTAGAGTTAACTACCATAGCACTCCCCTCCTTATATATATGTGCTTAACTAGTTCAGTGGTTCCAGACAATTGCCACCTAATCTACATTGTTGTGTTTACCTTGTTCAGTGGTTGCAGACACCGGAAGTATATATATGTGTTTGACTTGCTTAGTGGTTTTAAACTCCAGATGTATATTTATGTGCTTAACTTGTTCAGTGATTCTAGACACCAGATGTACATTGTTGTGTTTAATTTGTTCAGTGGTTTTAAACACCAGATGTACATTTATGTGTTTTACTTTTCCAATGGTTCCAGACAACAGATGTAGAATGTTGCGTTTAACTTGTTCAGTGGTTCTAGACACCAGGAGTACATTGTTGTGTTTAACTTATCAGTAGTTTCAGATACCAGATTGTGTTTGACTTGCTTAATGGTCCTAGACACAAGATGTACATTTATGTGCTTAGATTGTTCAGTGGGTCTAGATATCGGATGTACATTTATATATTTAACTAATTCAGTGGTTTTATACACCAGATGTACACTATTGTGTTTAACTTGTTCAGTGGTTCTAGACACCAGATGTATATTGTTGTGTTTAACTTGTGAAGTGGCTCTATGCACCAAACCTACATCTATATGTTTAACTTGTTCAGTGGTTCCAGACACCAGATGTATATTGTTGTGTTGTCAGATGTTAGATGTACATTTATGTCATAGGTTGTTCAGGGGTTCTAGATGTCAGATGTACATTTTTGTTTTCCATTGTTCATTGTCTCAAGGCACAAGATGTATGCATTAAACTTGTTCAGAGGTTATGAATGCCAGATGTACATTTTGTACATTTTTGTGATAAACTTTTTCATTGGTTATCAACTAAATAAAGAGTGCTTAACTTGTACAATGGCTATAGCATTTTCAGTTATTCTAGGTGTCAGAAATATCTTGATGTTGTTACTTTGCTCAGTGCTATGAAAGGCTGATGTACACATTTGTGTTTATCTTGTTCAATGGTTATAGCCGTCAAATAAATCGTGAATGTTTAACTTGTGACAGGGTTCCAGACACCAAATGTACATTTATGTGTTTAACATGTTCAGTGGTTCTAGACACCATATGTATATTGTTGTGTTTAACTTGTGAAGTGGCTCTATACACCAAACCTACATCTATATGTTTAACTTGTTCAGTGGTTCCAGACACCAGATGTATATTGTTGTGTTGTCAGATGTCAGATGTACATTTATGTCATAGGTTGTTCAGGGGTTCTAGATGTCAGATGTACATTTTTGTTTTCCATTGTTCATTGTCTCAAGGCACAAGATGTATACATTAAACTTGTTCAGAGGTTATGAATGCCAGATGTACATTTTGTACATTTTTGTGATAAACTTTTTCATTGGTTATCAACTAAATAAAGAGTGCTTAACTTGTACAATGGCTATAGCATTTTCAGTTATTCTAGGTGTCAGAAATCCATTGATGTTGTTACTTTGCTCAGTGCTATGAAAGGCTGATGTACACATTTGTGTTTATCTTGTTCAATGGTTATAGCCGTCAAATAAATCGTGAATGTTTAACTTGTGACAGGGTTCCAGACACCAGATGTACATTTATGTGTTTAACATGTTCCGTGGTTCTAGATACCACACATTTAATTGATTTTAACATGTACCGTGGTTCTAGATACCACACATTTAATTGATTTTAACGTGTTCAGTGGTTCTAGATACCACACATTTAATTGTTTGTAATGTGTTCAGTGGTTCTAGATACCACACATTTAATTGTTTGTAATGTGTTCAGTGGTTCTAGATACCACACATTTAATTGATTTTAACATGTACCGTGGTTCTAGATACCACACATTTAATTGATTTTAATGTGTTCAGTGGTTCTAGATACCACACATTTAATTGTTTGTAATGTGTTCAGTGGTTCTAGATACCACACATTTAATTGTTTGTAATGTGTTCAGTGGTTCTAGATACCACACATTTAATCGTTTGTAATGTGCTCAGTGGTTCTAGATACCACACATTTAATCGTTTGTAATGTGCTCAGTGGTTCTAGATACCACACATTTAATCGTTTGTAATGTGCTCAGTGGTTCTAGATACCACACATTTAATCGTTTGTAATGTGGTCAGTGGTTCTAGATACCACACATTTAATCATTTGTAATGTGCTCAGTGGTTCTAGATACCACACATTTAATTGATTTTAATGTGTTCATTGATTCTCAACCCAAAACAGATGGTAAGCATAAAAATGAAATATTAAACATTGTTGAGGTGAAAACAAACTTGTTGTCAAACTCCCAAATCATTCGACAATGTTATTTCCACCTGTTGCGTAAGCGTTGTCGAGGTGTTTGAGAGTTTGACAAGTTTTTGATTGGACATTTAGGGACATTTGACGCACTATCACATTTAATGTTATCCTTGCAATAACTAATGCCATAAGTAAAAACTTACCTTCAATCGGCACAAAGTGGAAGGACATTTGTTTACCTGTTAACTCTTATTTCATTGATCTTTAGTAGGCTAGCACAACAAATATCAAAACAAGTATTTTGGTCTAGAACAAACAGACATCAGCATCAAAAAGTAACTTCTTCTGGTCATGATCTTGCTGCCAAATTGTTCTCTTGTTGCTAAACAGCCATCACTGCTCAGTACTTCACCAAAGACATACTTTCACACCTGTGTTGTTCCATTTCAGATAAATCTTTTTCTAAATTAACACGACGGGTGCTACTAGTGACGCAGGAACTATTTACCCTTCGAGATTACGCCACCTTTAGCAATATTTCAGCTACCGGTATATCGTGGCGCGAACAACTTTTATTATTAAATTATTCTAAACTTGGAAGGCAATGTCAATGACTTTGTTTCTTTTAAGCAAACTGTTTTACATTTGTATACACAGATGTAAAATATTTCCCAAGACCAACACCCTCAAGTATTCATAATAGACAACCATAATGAATTCGATCAAAAACGCCTTTTCTTGAAAGAGCGCAACAATAGCAAGTGGAATATTTTCCTGATAGTATGACACAGGCTGCATCAGATATAACTCGTACATTGTCACGAATGTGACGACCAGGAACACAATAACTCTGATCAATATATAAAATAGCTGAAAATATGGCTGGACGTCGCTAGGAATATGTTCTTGTCAGTATCTTATAATCACAACAAAGAATTAATTCTGATTTCCATTTGAAGAAAAGAATAAACACTCCCCAATTATTGAATACGCTGCCCCCACCCCCCATTATTGAATACACTGGAATTATTTGTTTATTGCAATCACTGGTTCGGTACCTCTGCTGGTGGTCTTTTTGTCAATGGAAACACGAATGCAACGAAAAAAGCAAACATTAATATAATAAAAATGTAGATATCACAACTACGCGTTCCTGGATTAACCTTTATTAGGTACATACTTTCACGATGAAAAGATTGGAAGCCAAATATATATTGATAAAGCCTCTGTGACAACAATCCCCAGACAAAATATATATTGATAAAGCCTCTATGACAACAATCCTCAGACAAATATATATTGATAAAGGTTCTGTGACAACAATCCCAGACAAATATATATTTATAAAGGTTCTGGGACAACAATCCCAGACAAATATATATTTATAAAGGTTCTGGGACAACAATCCCAGAGAAATATATATTTATAAAGGTTCTGTGACAACAATCCCAGACAAATATATATTTATAAAGGTTCTGGGACAACAATCCCAGAGAAATATATATGTATAAAGGTTCTGGGACAACAATCCTCAGACAAATATTTATAAAGGTTCTGTGACAACAATCCTCAGACAAATATATATTTATAAAGGTTCTGGGACAACACTCCTCAGACAAATGTATATTTATAAAGGTTCTGGGACAACAATCCTCAGACAAATATATATTTAAAAAGGTTCTGGGACAACAATCCTCAGAAAATATTTATAACGGTTCTGTGACAACAATCCTCAGACAAATATATATTTATAAAGGTTCTGGGACAACACTCCTCAGACAAATGTATATTTATAAAGGTTCTGGGACAACAGTCCTCAGACAAATATATATTTATAAAGGTTCTGGGTCAACAATCCTCAGACAAATATATATTTATAAAGGTTCTGTGACAACAATCCTCAGACAAATATATATTTATAAAGGTTCTGGGACAACAATCCTCAGACAAATATATGTTTATAAAGGTTCTGGGACAACAATCCTCAGACAAATATATATTTATAAAGGTTCTGGGACAACACTCCTCAGACAAATGTATATTTATAAAGGTTCTGGGACAACAGTCCTCAGACAAATATATATTTATAAAGGTTCTGGGACAACAATCCTCAGACAAATGTATATTTATAAAGGTTCTGGGACAACAATCCTCAGACAAATATATATTTATAAAGCATCTGTGACAACAATCCTCAGACAAATATATATTTATAAAGGTTCTGGGACAACAATCCTCAGACAAATATTTATAACGGTTCTGTGACAACAATCCTCAGACAAATATATATTTATAAAGGTTCTGGGACAACACTCCTCAGACAAATGTATATTTATAAAGGTTCTGGGACAACAGTCCTCAGACAAATATATATTTATAAAGGTTCTGGGTCAACAATCCTCAGACAAATATATATTTATAAAGGTTCTGTGACAACAATCCTCAGACAAATATATATTTATAAAGGTTCTGGGACAACAATCCTCAGACAAATGTATATTTATAAAGGTTCTGGGACAACAGTCCTCAGACAAATATATATTTATAAAGGTTCTGGGACAGACAACAATCCTCAGACAAATGTATATTTATAAAGGTTCTGGGATAACAATCCTCGGACAAATATATATTTATAAAACCTCTGTGACAACAATCCTCAGACAAATATATATTTATAAAGCCTCTGTGACGACAATCCCCAGGCAAATATATATTTATAAAGGTTCTGGGACAGCAATCCTAAGAAAAATGTATATTTATAAAGGTTCTGGGTCAACAATCCTCAGACAAATATATATTTATAAAGGTTCTGGGACAGCAATCCTCAGACAAATGTATATTTATAAAGGTTCTGGGACAATAATCCTCAGACAAATATATATTTATAAAGGTTTTGGTACAACAATCCTCAGACAAATATATGTTTATAAAGGTTCTGGGACAACAATCCTCAGACAAATATATATTTATAAAGGTTCTGGGACAGCAATCCTCAGACAAATGTATATTTATAAAGGTTCTGGGACAATAATCCTCAGACAAATATATATTTATAAAGGTTCTGGGACAACAATCCTCAGACAAATGTATATTTATAAAGGTTCTGGGACAACAATCCCCTGGCAAATATATATTTATAAAGCCTCTGTGACAACAATCCTCAGACAAATATATATTTATAAAGCCTCTGTGACGACAATCCCCAGACAAATATATATTTATAAAGGTTCTGGGACAGCAATCCTCAGACAAATGTATATTTATAAAGGTTCTGGGACAACAATCCTCAGACAAATATATATTTATAAAGGTTCTGGGACAGCAATCCTCAGACAAATATATATTTATAAAGGTTCTGGGACAACAATCCTCAGACAAATATATATTTATAAAGGTTCTGGGACAACAATCCTCAGACAAATATATATTTATAAAGGTTCTGGGAGAGCAATCCTCAGACAAATGTATATTTATAAAGGTTCTGGGACAACAATCCTCAGACAAATATATATTTATAAAGGTTCTGGGACAACAATCCTCAGACAAATGAATATTTATAAATGTTCTGGGACAACAATCCCCTGGCAAATATATATTTATAAAGCCTCTGTGACAACAATCCCCAGACAAATATATATTTATAAAGCCTCTGTGACGACAATCCCCAGACAAATATATATTTATAAAGGTTCTGGGACAGCAATCCTCAGACAAATGTATATTTATAAAGGTTCTGGGACAACAATCCTCAGACAAATGTATATTTATAAAGGTTCTGGGACAACAATCCTCAGACAAATATATATTTATAAAGGTTCTGGGACATCAATCCTCAGACAAATATATATTTATAAAGGTTCTGGGACAACAATCCTCAGACAAATATATATTTATAAAGGTTCTGGGACAGCAATCCTCAGACAAATATATATTTATAAAGGTTCTGGGACAACAATCCCCTGGCAAATATATGCTTATAAAGGTTCTGGGACAACAATCCTCAGACAAATATATATTTATAAAGGTTGTGGGACAGCAACCCTCAGACAAATGTATATTTATAAAGGTTCTGGGACAACAATCCTCAGACAAATATATATTTATAAAGGTTCTGGGACAACAATCCTCAGACAAATGTATATTTATAAAGGTTCTGGGACAACAATCTCCAGGCAAATATATATTTATAAAGCCTCTGTGACAACAATCCCCAGACAAATATATATTTATAAAGCCTCTGTGGCGACAATCCCCAGACAAATATATATTTATAAAGGTTCTGGGACAGCAATCCTCAGACAAATGTATATTTATAAAGGTTCTGGGACAACAATCCTCAGACAAATGTATATTTATAAAGGTTCTGGGACAACAATCCTCAGACAAATATATATTTATAAAGGTTCTGGGACAGCAATCCTCAGACAAATATATATTTATAAAGGTTCTGGGACAACAATCCTCAGACAAATATATATTTAAAAAGGTTCTGGGACAACAATCCTCAGACAAATATATATTTATAAAGGTTCTGGGACAGCAATCCTCAGACAAATGTATATTTATAAAGGTTCTGGGACAATAATCCTCAGACAAATATATATTTATAAAGGTTCTGGGACAACAATCCTCAGACAAATGTATATTTATAAAGGTTCTGGGACAACAATCCCCTGGCAAATATATATTTATAAAGCCTCTGTGACAACAATCCTCAGACAAATATATATTTATAAAGCCTCTGTGACGACAATCCCCAGACAAATATATATTTATAAAGGTTCTGGGACAGCAATCCTCAGACAAATGTATATTTATAAAGGTTCTGGGACAACTATCCTCAGACAAATATATATTTATAAAGGTTCTGGGACAGCAATCCTCAGACAAATATATATTTATAAAGGTTCTGGGACAACAATCCTCAGACAAATATATATTTATAAAGGTTCTGGGACAACAATCCTCAGACAAATATATATTTATAAAGGTTCTGGGAGAGCAATCCTCAGACAAATGTATATTTATAAAGGTTCTGGGACAACAATCCTCAGACAAATATATATTTATAAAGGTTCTGGGACAACAATCCTCAGACAAATGAATATTTATAAATGTTCTGGGACAACAATCCCCTGGCAAATATATATTTATAAAGCCTCTGTGACAACAATCCCCAGACAAATATATATTTATAAAGCCTCTGTGACGACAATCCCCAGACAAATATATATTTATAAAGGTTCTGGGACAGCAATCCTCAGACAAATGTATATTTATAAAGGTTCTGGGACAACAATCCTCAGACAAATATATATTTATAAAGGTTCTGGGACATCAATCCTCAGACAAATATATATTTATAAAGGTTCTGGGACAACAATCCTCAGACAAATATATATTTATAAAGGTTCTGGGACAGCAATCCTCAGACAAATATATATTTATAAAGGTTCTGGGACAACAATCCCCTGGCAAATATATGCTTATAAAGGTTCTGGGACAACAATCCTCAGACAAATATATATTTATAAAGGTTCTGGGACAGCAACCCTCAGACAAATGTATATTTATAAAGGTTCTGGGACAACAATCCTCAGACAAATATATATTTATAAAGGTTCTGGGACAACAATCCTCAGACAAATGTATATTTATAAAGGTTCTGGGACAACAATCTCCAGGCAAATATATATTTATAAAGCCTCTGTGACAACAATCCCCAGACAAATATATATTTATAAAGCCTCTGTGGCGACAATCCCCAGACAAATATATATTTATAAAGGTTCTGGGACAGCAATCCTCAGACAAATGTATATTTATAAAGGTTCTGGGACAACAATCCTCAGACAAATGTATATTTATAAAGGTTCTGGGACAACAATCCTCAGACAAATATATAGTTATAAAGGTTCTGGGACAGCAATCCTCAGACAAATATATATTTATAAAGGTTCTGGGACAACAATCCTCAGACAAATATATATTTAAAAAGGTTCTGGGACAACAATCCTCAGACAAATATATATTTATAAAGGTTCTGGGACAGCAATCCTCAGACAAATGTATATTTATAAAGGTTCTGGGACAACAATCCTCAGACAAATATATATTTATAAAGGTTCTGGGACAACAATCCTCGGACAAATGTATATTTATAAAGGTTCTGGGACAACAATCCCCTGGCAAATATATATTTATAAAGCCTCTGTGACAACAATCCCCAGACAAATATATATTTATAAAGCCTCTGTGACGACAATCCCGAGACAAATATATATTTATAAAGGTTCTGGGACAGCAATCCTCGGACAAATGTATATTTATAAAGGTTCTGGGACAACAATCCTCAGACAAATATATATTTATAAAGCCTCTGTGACAACAATCCCCAGACAAATATATATTTATAAAGCCTCTGTGACGACAATCCCCAGACAAATGTATATTTATAAAGGTTCTGGGACAGCAATCCTCAGACAAATGTATATTTATAAAGGTTCTGGGACAACAATCCTCAGACGAATATATATTTATGAAGGTTCTGGGACAACAATCCTCAGACAAATATATATTTATAAAGGTTGTGGGACAGCAATCCTCAGACAAATGTATATTTATAAAGGTTTTGGGACAACAATCCTCAGACAAATATATATTGATAAAGGTTCTGTGACAACATTCCACAGACAAATATATAGTGATAAAGGTTCTGGGACAACAATCCCCAAGCAAATATATACTAGTCAACCAAAGAAACGATACAAGGGTTTGATGCTCAAAAGTTTTTACATAAAGAAAAAAATCGACAAAAATCGTATAATTTAGATTCATATTGGCATAACAATATCAACGGAATTTCTTTACATCATTAACAGAACAAATCATGGAGAGACAGAAATTGTCATGCAGTATGGCGGTATGCGGGGTTCAGTAACGTGTGTGACCACCTCTTGCAGCTACGACAGCTTCGCATCTCCGAATCATAGAACCGATCAATCGTTTTGGGTTTTGTGTTTGTTCTGGGCTAATGAATATTGATATTTCCTTACCTTTTACAGTGTCTATCAGATAAAATAATCCCAACATCCACTTCGAACTGTCAGCCATTTCAGTGAACTCATGAACTACACCAAGTGATCAAAATCGTCACATATTTTGCTACAGCCTGTTTCTAGATTAAAGGTCGATGATTTCTTTATCAGGGATAAAATGTAATGGGGAAATACTCACTAAATACGAGTAAAAATTATATTTTGCGAGTGTGCTAAATTTTCCTACTTTCAGTTTTGTGTATGAAATCGTCGTTGTCAAAACAAAAGGAACTCAAATGGTGTCCAATACCATTAATTTTTTATTTAAGAATTTTAGCTAGTAGTAATTTAATTTAACTAGTGAAAAAAATTGTACTGGCTATTTCTTTCTAGTGGAGAAAGCTAAATTCGACCCCTGCTTTATATAATAATTATGTACACCAGGCTTTTACAAAGAATGATTTTTAAGGACCACATCATTTCACTAAGAGGAAACCGTATCTGTGATGTAATTCTTAGGTTGCTAGCCTGTCGGGTCAAACTAAAAAAAATACAATTGATATGTCTTGCTTCTCCTCTAAGCACGTAGCATAAAAGGGAATTAACTTGTTGGCTCGGAATCAGAATATTATGAGAGAGTGGTGCGACATGTCTACCCACAGACTGATGTTTCACTGAGCTACCACCATTAAGATCCAACTAAGTATGTTGTTACAAAGTAGACCTCATCATCATCTCATTAAAAGTAACTTGTTCTTACAACTAAGTATGTTGTTACAAAGTAGACCTCATCATCATCTCATTAAAAGTAACTTGTTCTTACAACTAAGTATGTTGTTACAAAGTAGACCTCATCATCATCTCATTAAAAGTAACTTGTTATTACAACTAAGTATGTTATTACAAAGTAGACCTCATCATCATCTCATTAAAAGTAACTTGTTCTTACAACTAAGTATGTTGTTACAAAGTAGACCTCATCATCATCTCATTAAAAGTAACTTGTTCTTACAACTAAGTATGTTGTTACAAAGTAGACCTCATCATCATCTCATTAAAAGTAACTTGTTCTTACAACTAAGTATGTTATTACAAAGTAGACCTCATCATCATCTCATTAAAAGTAACTTGTTCTTACAACTAAGTATGTTGTTACAAAGTAGACCTCATCATCATCTCATTAAAAGTAACTTGTTCTTACAACTAAGTATGTTATTACAAAGTAGACCTCATCATCATCTCATTAAAAGTAACTTGTTCTTACAACTAAGTATGTTGTTACAAAGTAGACCTCATCATCATCTCATTAAAAGTAACTTGTTCTTACAACTAAGTATGTTATTACAAAGTAGACCTCATCATCATCTCATTAAAAGTAACTTGTTCTTACAACTAAGTATGTTGTTACAAAGTAGACCTCATCATCATCTCATTAAAAATAACTTGTTCTTACAACTAAGTATGTTGTTACAAAGTAGACACCATCATCATCTCATTAAAAGTAACTTGTTCTTACAACTAAGTATGTTATTACAAAGTAGACCTCATCATCATCTCATTAAAAGTAACTTGTTCTTACAACTAAGTATGTTGTTTCAAAGTAGACCTCATCATCATCTCATTAAAAGTAACTTGTTCTTACAACTAAGTATGTTGTTACAAAGTAGACCTCATCATCATCTCATTAAAAGTAACTTGTTCTTACAACTAAGTATGTTGCTACAAAGTAGACCTCATCATCATCTCATTAAAAGTAACTTGTTCTTACACCTAAGTATGTTGTTACAAAGTAGACCTCATCATCATCTCATTAAAAGTAACTTGTTCTTACAACTAAGTATGTTGTTACAAAGTAGACCTCATCATCATCTCATTAAAAGTAACTTGTTCTTACAACTAAGTATTTTGTTACAAAGTAGACCTCATCATCATCTCATTAAAAGTAACTTGTTCTTACAACTAAGTATGTTGTTACAAAGTAGACCTCATCATCATCTCATTAAAAGTAACTTGTTCTTACAACTAAGTATGTTATTACAAAGTAGACCTCATCATCATCTCATTAAAAGTAACTTGTTCTTACAACTAAGTATTTTGTTACAAAGTAGACATCATCATCATCTCATTAAAAGTAACTTGTTCTTACAACTAAGTATGTTGTTACAAAGTAGACCTCATCATCATCTCATTAAAAGTAACTTGTTCTTACAACTAAGTATGTTATTACAAAGTAGACCTCATCATCATCTCATTAAAAGTAACTTGTTCTTACAACTAAGTATTTTGTTACAAAGTAAACACCATCATCATCTCATCAAAAGTAACTTGTTCTTACAACTAAGTATGTTGTTACAAAGTAGACCTCATCATCATCTCATTAAAAGTAACTTGTTCTTACAACTAAGTATGTTGTTACAAAGTAGACCTCATCATCATCTCATTAAAAGTAACTTGTTCTTACAACTAAGTATGTTGTTACAAAGTAGACCTCATCATCATCTCATTAAAAGTAACTTGTTCTTACAACTAAGTATGTTATTACAAAGTAGACCTCATCATCATCTCATTAAAAGTAACTTGTTCTTACAACTAAGTATGTTGTTACAAAGTAGACCTCATCATCATCTCATTAAAAGTAACTTGTTCTTACAACTAAGTATGTTGTTACAAAGTAGACCTCATCATCATCTCATTAAAAGTAACTTGTTCTTACAACTAAGTATGTTGTTACAAAGTAGACCTCATCATCATCTCATTAAAAGTAACTTGTTCTTACAACTAAGTATGTTGTTACAAAGTAGACCTCATCATCATCTCATTAAAAGTAACTTGTTCTTACAACTAAGTATGTTGTTACAAAGTAGACCTCATCATCATCTCATTAAAAGTAACTTGTTCTTACAACTAAGTATGTTATTACAAAGTAGACCTCTTCATCATCTCATTAAAAGTAACTTGTTCTTACAACTAAGTATGTTGTTACAAAGTAGACCTCATCATCATCTCATTAAAAGTAACTTGTTCTTACAACTAAGTATGTTGTTACAAAGTAGACCTCATCATCATCTCATTAAAAGTAACTTGTTCTTACAATTAAGTATGTTATTACAAAGTAGACCTCATCATCATCTCATCAAAAGTAATTTGTTCTTACAACTAAGTATGTTATTACAAAGTAGACCTCATCATCATCTCATTAAAAGTAACTTGTTCTTACAACTAAGTATGTTGTTACAAAGTAGACCTCATCATCATCTCATCAAAAGTAACTTGTTCTTACAACTAAGTATGTTATTACAAAGTAGACCTCATCATCATCTCATTAAAAGTAACTTGTTCTTACAACTAAGTATGTTATTACAAAGTAGACCTCATCATCATCTCATTAAAAGTAACTTGTTCTTGCAACTAAGTATGTTGTTACAAAGTAGACCTCATCATCATCTAATTAAAAGTAACTTGTTCTTACAACTAAGTATGTTGTTACAAAGTAGACCTCATCATCATCTCATTAAAAGTAACTTGTTCTTACAACTAAGTATGTTGTTACAAAGTAGACCTCATCATCATCTCATTAAAAGTAACTTGTTCTTACAACTAAGTATGTTGTTACAAAGTAGACCTCATCATCATCTCATTAAAAGTAACTTGTTCTTACAACTAAATATTTTGTTACAAAGTAGACACCATCATCATCTCATCAAAAGTAACTTGTTCTTACAACTAAGTATGTTGTTACAAAGTAGACCTCATCATCATCTCATTAAAAGTAACTTGTTCTTACAACTAAGTATGTTGTTACAAAGTAGACCTCATCATCATCTCATTAAAAGTACCTTGTTCTTACAACTAAGTATGTTGTTACAAAGTAGACACCATCATCATCTCATCAAAAGTAACTTGTTCTTACAACTAAGTATGTTGTTACAAAGTAGACCTCATCATCATCTCATTAAAAGTAACTTGTTCTTACAACTAAGTATGTTGTTACAAAGTAGACCTCATCATCATTTCATTAAAAGTAACTTGTTCTTACAACTAAGTATGTTGTTACAAAGTAGACCTCATCATCATCTCATTAAAAGTAACTTGTTCTTACAACTAAGTATGTTATTACAAAGTAGACCTCATCATCATCTCATTAAAAGTAACTTGTTCTTACAACTAAGTATGTTGTTACAAAGTAGACCTCATCATCTTCTCATTAAAAGTAACTTGTTCTTACAACTAAGTATGTAGTTACAAAGTAGACCTCATCATCATCTCATTAAAAGTAACTTGTTCTTACAACTAAGTATGTTGTTACAAAGTAGACCTCATCATCATCTCATTAAAAGTAACTTGTTCTTACAACTAAGTATGTTATTACAAAGTAGACCTCATCATCATTTCATTAAAAGTAACTTGTTCTTACAACTAAGTATGTTATTACAAAGTAGACCTCATCATCATCTCATTAAAAGTAACTTGTTCTTACAACTAAGTATGTTGTTACAAAATAGACCTCATCATCATCTCATTAAAAGTAACTTGTTCTTACAACTAAGTATGTTGTTACAAAGTAGACCTCATCATCATCTCATTAAAAGTAACTTGTTCTTACAACTAAGTATGTTGTTACAAAGTAGACCTCATCATCATCTCATTAAAAATAACTTGTTCTTACAACTAAGTATATTGTTACAAAGTAAACCTCATCATTATCTCATTAAAAGTAACTTGTTCTTACAACTAAGTATGTTGTTACAAAGTAGACCTCATCATCATCTCATTAAAAGTAACTTGTTCTTACAACTAAGTATGTTGTTACAAAGTAGACCTCATCATCATCTCATTAAAAGTAACTTGTTCTTACAACTAAGTATGTTATTACAAAGTAGACCTCATCATCATCTCATTAAAAGTAACTTGTTCTTACAACTAAGTATGTTGTTACAAAGTAGACCTCATCATCATCTCATTAAAAGTAACTTGTTCTTACAACTAAGTATGTTGTTACAAAGTAGACCTCATCATCATCTCATTAAAAGTAACTTGTTCTTACAACTAAGTATGTTGTTACAAAGTAGACCTCATCATCATCTCATTAAAAGTAACTTGTTCTTACAACTAAGTATGTTGTTACAAAGTAGACCTCATCATCATCTCATTAAAAGTAACTTGTTCTTACAACTAAGTATGTTGTTACAAAGTAGACCTCATCATCATCTCATTAAAAGTAACTTGTTCTTACAACTAAGTATGTTGTTACAAAGTAGACCTCATCATCATTTTATTAAAAGTAACTTGTTCTTACAACTAAGTATGTTGTTACAAAGTAGACCTCATCATCATCTCATTAAAAGTAACTTGTTCTTACAACTAAGTATGTTGTTACAAAGTAGACCTCATCATCATCTCATTAAAAGTAACTTGTTCTTACAACTAAGTATGTTGTTACAAAGTAGACCTCATCATCTTCTCATTAAAAGTAACTTGTTCTTACAACTAAGTATGTAGTTACAAAGTAGACCTCATCATCATCTCATTAAAAGTAACTTGTTCTTACAACTAAGTATGTTGTTACAAAGTAGACCTCATCATCATCTCATTAAAAGTAACTTGTTCTTACAACTAAGTATGTTATTACAAAGTAGACCTCATCATCATTTCATTAAAAGTAACTTGTTCTTACAACTAAGTATGTTATTACAAAGTAGACCTCATCATCATCTCATTAAAAGTAACTTGTTCTTACAACTAAGTATGTTGTTACAAAATAGACCTCATCATCATCTCATTAAAAGTAACTTGTTCTTACAACTAAGTATGTTGTTACAAAGTAGACCTCATCATCATCTCATTAAAAGTAACTTGTTCTTACAACTAAGTATGTTGTTACAAAGTAGACCTCATCATCATCTCATTAAAAATAACTTGTTCTTACAACTAAGTATATTGTTACAAAGTAAACCTCATCATTATCTCATTAAAAGTAACTTGTTCTTACAACTAAGTATGTTGTTACAAAGTAGACCTCATCATCATCTCATTAAAAGTAACTTGTTCTTACAACTAAGTATGTTGTTACAAAGTAGACCTCATCATCATCTCATTAAAAGTAACTTGTTCTTACAACTAAGTATGTTATTACAAAGTAGACCTCATCATCATCTCATTAAAAGTAACTTGTTCTTACAACTAAGTATGTTGTTACAAAGTAGACCTCATCATCATCTCATTAAAAGTAACTTGTTCTTACAACTAAGTATGTTGTTACAAAGTAGACCTCATCATCATCTCATTAAAAGTAACTTGTTCTTACAACTAAGTATGTTGTTACAAAGTAGACCTCATCATCATCTCATTAAAAGTAACTTGTTCTTACAACTAAGTATGTTGTTACAAAGTAGACCTCATCATCATCTCATTAAAAGTAACTTGTTCTTACAACTAAGTATGTTGTTACAAAGTAGACCTCATCATCATCTCATTAAAAGTAACTTGTTCTTACAACTAAGTATGTTGTTACAAAGTAGACCTCATCATCATTTCATTAAAAGTAACTTGTTCTTACAACTAAGTATGTTGTTACAAAGTAGACCTCATCATCATCTCATTAAAAGTAACTTGTTCTTACAACTAAGTATGTTGTTACAAAGTAGACCTCATCATCATCTCATTAAAAGTAACTTGTTCTTACAACTAAGTATGTTGTTACAAAGTAGACCTCATCATCATCTCATTAAAAGTAACTTGTTCTTACAACTAAGTATGTTGTTACAAAGTAGACCTCATCATCATCTCATTAAAAGTAACTTGTTCTTACAACTAAGTATGTTGTTACAAAGTAGACCTCATCATCATCTCATTAAAAGTAACTTGTTCTTACAACTAAATATGTTGTTACAAAGTAGACCTCATCATCATCTCATTAAAAGTAACTTGTTCTTACAACTAAGTATGTTGTTACAAAGTAGACCTTATCATCATCTCATTAAAAGTAACTTGTTCTTACAACTAAGTATGTTGTTACAAAGTAGACCTCATCATCATCTCATTAAAAGTAACTTGTTCTTACAACTAAGTATGTTGTTACAAAGTAGACCTCATCATCATCTCATTAAAAGTAACTTGTTCTTACAACTAAGTATGTTGTTACAAAATAGACCTCATCATCATCTCATTAAAAGTAACTTGTTCTTACAACTAAGTATGTTGTTACAAAGTAGACCTCATCATCATCTCATTAAAAGTAACTTGTTCTTACAACTAAGTATGTTGTTACAAAGTAGACCTCATCATCATCTCATTAAAAGTAACTTGTTCTTACAACTAAGTATGTTGTTACAAAGTAGACCTCATCATCATCTCATTAAAAGTAACTTGTTCTTACAACTAAGTATGTTGTTACAAAGTAGACCTCATCATCATCTCATTAAAAGTAACTTGTTCTTACAACTAAGTATGTTATTACAAAGTAGACCTCATCATCATCTCATTAAAAGTAACTTGTTCTTACAACTAAGTATGTTGTTACAAAGTAGACCTCATCATCATCTCATTAAAAGTAACTTGTTCTTACAACTAAGTATGTTATTACAAAGTAGACCTCATCATCATCTCATTAAAAGTAACTTGTTCTTACAACTAAGTATGTTGTTACAAAGTAGACCTCATCATCATCTCATTAAAAGTAACTTGTTCTTACACCTAAGTATGTTGTTACAAAGTAGACCTCCTCATCATATCATTAAAAGTAACTTGTTCTTACAACTAAGTATGTTGTTACAAAGTAGACCTCATCATCATCTCATTAAAAGTAACTTGTTCTTACAACTAAGTATGTTATTACAAAGTAGACCTCATCATCATCTCATTAAAAGTAACTTGTTCTTACAACTAAGTATGTTGTTACAAAGTAGACCTCATCATCATCTCATTAAAAGTAACTTGTTCTTACAACTAAGTATGTTGTTACAAAGTAGACCTCATCATCATCTCATTAAAAGTAACTTGTTCTTACAACTAAGTATGTTGTTACAAAGTAGACCTCATCATCATCTCATTAAAAGTAACTTGTTCTTACAACTAAGTATGTTATTACAAAATAGACCTCATCATCATCTCATTAAAAGTAACTTGTTCTTACAACTAAGTATGTTGTTACAAAGTAGACCTCATCATCATCTCATTAAAAGTAACTTGTTCTTACAACTAAGTATGTTGTTACAAAGTAGACCTCATCATCATCTCATTAAAAGTACCTTGTTCTTACAACTAAGTATGTTGTTACAAAGTAGACACCATCATCATCTCATTAAAAGTAACTTGTTCTTACAACTAAGTATGTTGTTACAAAGTAGACCTCATCATCATCTCATTAAAAGTAACTTGTTCTTACAACTAAGTATGTTATTACAAAGTAGACCTCATCATCATCTCATTAAAAGTAACTTGTTCTTACAACTAAGTATGTTGTTACAAAGTAGACCTCATCATCATCTCATTAAAAGTAACTTGTTCTTACAACTAAGTATGTAGTTACAAAGTAGACCTCATCATCATCTCATTAAAAGTAACTTGTTCTTACAACTAAGTATGTTGTTACAAAGTAGACCTCATCATCATCTCATTAAAAGTAACTTGTTCTTACAACTAAGTATGTTATTACAAAGTAGACCTCATCATCATTTCATTAAAAGTAACTTGTTCTTACAACTAAGTATGTTATTACAAAGTAGACCTCATCATCATCTCATTAAAAGTAACTTGTTCTTACAACTAAGTATGTTGTTACAAAATAGACCTCATCATCATCTCATTAAAAGTAACTTGTTCTTACAACTAAGTATGTTGTTACAAAGTAGACCTCATCATCATCTCATTAAAAGTAACTTGTTCTTACAACTAAGTATGTTGTTACAAAGTAGACCTCATCATCATCTCATTAAAAATAACTTGTTCTTACAACTAAGTATATTGTTACAAAGTAAACCTCATCATTATCTCATTAAAAGTAACTTGTTCTTACAACTAAGTATGTTGTTACAAAGTAGACCTCATCATCATCTCATTAAAAGTAACTTGTTCTTACAACTAAGTATGTTGTTACAAAGTAGACCTCATCATCATCTCATTAAAAGTAACTTGTTCTTACAACTAAGTATGTTATTACAAAGTAGACCTCATCATCATCTCATTAAAAGTAACTTGTTCTTACAACTAAGTATGTTGTTACAAAGTAGACCTCATCATCATCTCATTAAAAGTAACTTGTTCTTACAACTAAGTATGTTGTTACAAAGTAGACCTCATCATCATCTCATTAAAAGTAACTTGTTCTTACAACTAAGTATGTTGTTACAAAGTAGACCTCATCATCATCTCATTAAAAGTAACTTGTTCTTACAACTAAGTATGTTGTTACAAAGTAGACCTCATCATCATCTCATTAAAAGTAACTTGTTCTTACAACTAAGTATGTTGTTACAAAGTAGACCTCATCATCATCTCATTAAAAGTAACTTGTTCTTACAACTAAGTATGTTGTTACAAAGTAGACCTCATCATCATTTCATTAAAAGTAACTTGTTCTTACAACTAAGTATGTTGTTACAAAGTAGACCTCATCATCATCTCATTAAAAGTAACTTGTTCTTACAACTAAGTATGTTGTTACAAAGTAGACCTCATCATCATCTCATTAAAAGTAACTTGTTCTTACAACTAAGTATGTTGTTACAAAGTAGACCTCATCATCATCTCATTAAAAGTAACTTGTTCTTACAACTAAGTATGTTGTTACAAAGTAGACCTCATCATCATCTCATTAAAAGTAACTTGTTCTTACAACTAAGTATGTTGTTACAAAGTAGACCTCATCATCATCTCATTAAAAGTAACTTGTTCTTACAACTAAATATGTTGTTACAAAGTAGACCTCATCATCATCTCATTAAAAGTAACTTGTTCTTACAACTAAGTATGTTGTTACAAAGTAGACCTTATCATCATCTCATTAAAAGTAACTTGTTCTTACAACTAAGTATGTTGTTACAAAGTAGACCTCATCATCATCTCATTAAAAGTAACTTGTTCTTACAACTAAGTATGTTGTTACAAAGTAGACCTCATCATCATCTCATTAAAAGTAACTTGTTCTTACAACTAAGTATGTTGTTACAAAGTAGACCTCATCATCATCTCATTAAAAGTAACTTGTTCTTACAACTAAGTATGTTGTTACAAAGTAGACCTCATCATCATCTCATTAAAAGTAACTTGTTCTTACAACTAAGTATGTTGTTACAAAGTAGACCTCATCATCATCTCATTAAAAGTAACTTGTTCTTACAACTAAGTATGTTGTTACAAAGTAGACCTCATCATCATCTCATTAAAAGTAACTTGTTCTTACAACTAAGTATGTTGTTACAAAGTAGACCTCATCATCATCTCATTAAAAGTAACTTGTTCTTACAACTAAGTATGTTATTACAAAGTAGACCTCATCATCATCTCATTAAAAGTAACTTGTTCTTACAACTAAAGTATGTTGTTACAAAGTAGACCTCATCATCATCTCATTAAAAGTAACTTGTTCTTACAACTAAGTATGTTATTACAAAGTAGACCTCATCATCATCTCATTAAAAGTAACTTGTTCTTACAACTAAGTATGTTGTTACAAAGTAGACCTCATCATCATCTCATTAAAAGTAACTTGTTCTTACACCTAAGTATGTTGTTACAAAGTAGACCTCCTCATCATATCATTAAAAGTAACTTGTTCTTACAACTAAGTATGTTGTTACAAAGTAGACCTCATCATCATCTCATTAAAAGTAACTTGTTCTTACAACTAAGTATGTTATTACAAAGTAGACCTCATCATCATCTCATTAAAAGTAACTTGTTCTTACAACTAAGTATGTTGTTACAAAGTAGACCTCATCATCATCTCATTAAAAGTAACTTGTTCTTACAACTAAGTATGTTGTTACAAAGTAGACCTCATCATCATCTCATTAAAAGTAACTTGTTCTTACAACTAAGTATGTTGTTACAAAGTAGACCTCATCATCATCTCATTAAAAGTAACTTGTTCTTACAACTAAGTATGTTATTACAAAATAGACCTCATCATCATCTCATTAAAAAGTAACTTGTTCTTACAACTAAGTATGTTGTTACAAAGTAGACCTCATCATCATCTCATTAAAAGTAACTTGTTCTTACAACTAAGTATGTTGTTACAAAGTAGACCTCATCATCATCTCATTAAAAGTACCTTGTTCTTACAACTAAGTATGTTGTTACAAAGTAGACACCATCATCATCTCATTAAAAGTAACTTGTCTTACAACTAAGTATGTTGTTACAAAGTAGACCTCATCATCATCTCATTAAAAGTAACTTGTTCTTACAACTAAGTATGTTATTACAAAGTAGACCTCATCATCATCTCATTAAAAGTAACTTGTTCTTACAACTAGTATGTTGTTACAAAGTAGACCTCATCATCATCTCATTAAAAGTAACTTGTTCTTACAACTAAGTATGTTATTACAAAGTAGACCTCATCATCATCTCATTAAAAGTAACTTGTTCTTACAACTAAGTATGTTGTTACAAAGTAGACCTCATCATCATCTCATTAAAAGTAACTTGTTCTTACAACTAAGTATGTTGTTACAAAGTAGACCTCATCATCATCTCATTAAAGTAACTTGTTCTTACAACTAAGTATGTTGTTACAAAGTAGACCTCATCATCATCTCATTAAAAGTAACTTGTTCTTACAACTAAGTATGTTATTACAAAATAGACCTCATCATCATCTCATTAAAAGTAACTTGTTCTTACAACTAAGTATGTTGTTACAAAGTAGACCTCATCATCATCTCATTAAAAGTAACTTGTTCTTACAACTAAGTATGTTGTTACAAAGTAGACCTCATCATCATCTCATTAAAAGTAACTTTGTTCTTACAACTAAGTATGTTGTTACAAAGTAGACACCATCATCATCTCATTAAAAGTAACTTGTTTTTACAACTAAGTATGTTGTTACAAAGTAGACCTCATCATCATCTCATTAAAAGTAACTTGTTCTTACAACTAAGTATGTTGTTACAAAGTAAGACCTCCTCATCATCTCATTAAAAGTAACTTGTTCTTACAACTAAGTATGTTGTTACAAAGTAGACCTCATCATCATCTCATTAAAAGTAACTTGTTCTTACAACTAAGTATGTTGTTACAAAGTAGACCTCATCATCATCTCATTAAAAGTAACTTGTTCTTACAACTAAGTATGTTGTTACAAAGTAGACCTCATCATCATCTCATTAAAAGTAACTTGTTCTTACAACTAAGTATGTTGTTACAAAGTAGACCTCATCATCATCTCATTAAAAGTAACTTGTTCTTACAACTAAGTATGTTGTTACAAAGTAGACCTCATCATCATCTCATTAAAAGTAACTTGTTCTTACAACTAAGTATGTTTGTTACAAAGTAGACCTCATCATCATCTCATCAAAAGTAACTTGTTCTTACAACTAAGTTATGTTATTACAAAGTAGACCTCATCATCATCTCATTAAAAGTAACTTGTTCTTACAACTAAGTATGTTGTTACAAAGTAGACACCATCATCATCTCATCAAAAGTAACTTGTTCTTACAACTAAGAATGTTGTTACAAAGTAGACCTCATCATCATCTCATCAAAAGTAACTTGTTCTTACAACTAAGTATGTTGTTACAAAGTAGACCTCATATCATCTCATTAAAAGTAACTTGTTCTTACAACTAAGTATGTTGTTACAAAGTAGACCTCATCATCATCTCATTAAAAGTAACTTGTTCTTACAACTAAGTATGTTGTTACAAAGTAGACCTCATCATCATCTCATTAAAAGTAACTTGTTCTTACAACTAAGTATGTTATTACAAAGTAGACCTCATCATCATCTCATTAAAAGTAACTTGTTCTTACAACTAAGTATGTTGTTACAAAGTAGACCTCATCATCATCTCATTAAAAGTAACTTGTTCTTACAACTAAGTATGTTGTTACAAAGTAGACCTCATCATCATCTCATTAAAAGTAACTTGTTCTTACAACTAAGTATGTTATTACAAAAGTTGACCTCATCATCATCTCATTAAAAGTAACTTGTTCTTACAACTAAGTATGTTGTTACAAAGTAGACCTCATCATCATCTCATTAAAAGTAACTTGTTCTTACAACTAAGTATGTTGTTACAAAGTAGACCTCATCATCATCTCATTAAAAGTAACTTGTTCTTACAACTAAAGTATGTTGTTACAAAGTAGACCTCATCATCATCTCATTAAAAGTAACTTGTTCTTACAACTAAGTATGTTATTACAAATAGACCTCATCATCATCTCATTAAAGTAACTTGTTCTTACAACTAAGTATGTTGTTACAAAGTAGACCTCATCATCATCTCATTAAAAGTAACTTGTTCTTACAACTAAGTATGTTGTTACAAAGTAGACCTCATCATCATCTCATTAAAAGTAACTTGTTCTTACAACTAAGTATGTTGTTACAAAGTAGACACCATCATCATCTCATTAAAAAGTAACTTGTTCTTACAACTAAGTATGTTGTTTACAAAGTAGACCTCATCATCCATCTCATTAAAAGTAACTTGTTCTTACAACTAAGTATGTTACAAAGTAGACCTCCTCATCATCTCATTAAAAGTAACTTGTTCTTACAACTAAGTATGTTGTTACAAAGTAGACCTCATCATCATCTCATTAAAAGTAACTTGTTCTTACAACTAAGTATGTTGTTACAAAGTAGACCTCATCATCATCTCATTAAAAGTAACTTGTTCTTACAACTAAGTATGTTGTTACAAAGTAGACCTCATCATCATCTCATTAAAAGTAACTTGTTCTTACAACTAAGTATGTTATTACAAAATAGACCTCATCATCATCTCATTAAAAGTAACTTGTTCTTACAACTAAGTATGTTGTTACAAAGTAGACCTCATCATCATCTCATTAAAAGTAACTTGTTCTTACAACTAAGTATGTTGTTACAAAGTAGACACCATCATCATCTCATTAAAAGTAACTTGTTCTTACAACTAAGTATGTTGTTACAAAGTAGACCTCATCATCATCTCATTAAAAGTAACTTGTTCTTACAACTAAGTATGTTGTTACAAAGTAGACCTCCTCATCATCTCATTAAAAGTAACTTGTTCTTACAACTAAGTATGTTGTTACAAAGTAGACCTCATCATCATCTCATTAAAAGTAACTTGTTCTTACAACTAAGTATGTTGTTACAAAGTAGACCTCATCATCATCTCATCAAAAGTAACTTGTTCTTACAACTAAGTATGTTGTTACAAAGTAGACCTCATCATCATCTCATTAAAAGTAACTTGTTCTTACAACTAAGTATGTTGTTACAAAGTAGACCTCATCATCATCTCATTAAAAGTAACTTGTTCTTACAACTAAGTATGTTGTTACAAAGTAGACCTCATCATCATCTCATTAAAAGTAACTTGTTCTTACAACTAAGTATGTTGTTACAAAGTAGACCTCATCATCATCTCATCAAAAGTAACTTGTTCTTACAACTAAGTATGTTATTACAAAGTAGACCTCATCATCATCTCATTAAAAGTAACTTGTTCTTACAACTAAGTATGTTGTTACAAAGTAGACACCATCATCATCTCATCAAAAGTAACTTGTTCTTACAACAAAGTATGTTGTTACAAAGTAGACCTCATCATCATCTCATCAAAAGTAACTTGTTCTTACAACTAAGTATGTTGTTACAAAGTAGACCTCATCATCATCTCATTAAAAGTAACTTGTTCTTACAACTAAGTATGTTGTTACAAAGTAGACACCATCATCATCTCATTAAAAGTAACTTGTTCTTACAACTAAGTATGTTGTTACAAAGTAGACCTCATCATCATCTCATTAAAAGTAACTTGTTCTTACACCTAAGTATGTTGTTACAAAGTAGACCTCCTCATCATATCATTAAAAGTAACTTGTTCTTACAACTAAGTATGTTGTTACAAAGTAGACCTCATCATCATCTCATTAAAAGTAACTTGTTCTTACAACTAAGTATGTTGTTACAAAGTAGACCTCATCATCATCTCATTAAAAGTAACTTGTTCTTACAACTAAGTATGTTGTTACAAAGTAGACCTCATCATCATCTCATTAAAAGTAACTTGTTCTTACAACTAAGTATGTTGTTACAAAGTAGACCTCATCATCATCTCATTAAAAGTAACTTGTTCTTACAACTAAGTATGTTATTACAAAATAGACCTCATCATCATCTCATTAAAAGTAACTTGTTCTTACAACTAAGTATGTTGTTACAAAGTAGACCTCATCATCATCTCATTAAAAGTAACTTGTTCTTACAACTAAGTATGTTGTTACAAAGTAGACCTCATCATCATCTCATTAAAAGTAACTTGTTCTTACAACTAAGTATGTTGTTACAAAGTAGACACCATCATCATCTCATTAAAAGTAACTTGTTCTTACAACTAAGTATGTTGTTACAAAGTAGACCTCATCATCATCTCATTAAAAGTAACTTGTTCTTACAACTAAGTATGTTGTTACAAAGTAGACCTCCTCATCATCTCATTAAAAGTAACTTGTTCTTACAACTAAGTATGTTGCTACAAAGTAGACCTCATCATCATCTCATTAAAAGTAACTTGTTCTTACAACTAAGTATGTTGTTACAAACTAGACCTCATCATCATCTCATTAAAAGTAACTTGTTCTTACAACTAAGTATGTTGTTACAAAGTAGACCTCATCATCATCTCATTAAAAGTAACTTGTTCTAACAACTAAGTATGTTGTTACAAAGTAGACCTCATCATCATCTCATCAAAAGTAACTTGTTCTTACAACTAAGTATGTTATTACAAAGTAGACCTCATCATCATCTCATTAAAAGTAACTTGTTCTTACAACTAAGTATGTTGTTACAAAGTAGACCTCATCATCATCTCATCAAAAGTAACTTGTTCTTACAACTAAGTATGTTGTTTCAAAGTAGACCTCATCATCATCTCATTAAAAGTAACTTGTTCTTACAACTAAGTATGTTGTTACAAAGTAGACCTCATCATCATCTCATTAAAAGTAACTTGTTCTTACAACTAAGTATGTTGTTACAAAGTAGACACCATCATCATCTCATTAAAAGTAACTTGTTCTTACAACTAAGTATGTTGTTACAAAGTAGACCTCATCATCATCTCATTAAAAGTAACTTGTTCTTACAACTAAGTATGTTGTTACAAAGTAGACCTCATCATCATCTCATTAAAAGTAACTTGTTCTTACAACTAAGTATGTTGTTACAAAGTAGACCTCATCATCATCTCATTAAAAGTAACTTGTTCTTACAACTAAGTATGTTATTACAAAGTAGACCTCATCATCATCTCATTAAAAGTAACTTGTTCTTACAACTAAGTATGTTGTTACAAAGTAGACCTCATCATCATCTCATTAAAAGTAACTTGTTCTTACAACTAAGTATGTTGTTACAAAGTAGACCTCATCATCATCTCATTAAAAGTAACTTGTTCTTACAACTAAGTATGTTGTTACAAAGTAGACCTCATCATCATCTCATTAAAAGTAACTTGTTCTTACAACTAAGTATGTTGTTACAAAGTAGACCTCATCATCATCTCATTAAAAGTAACTTGTTCTTACAACTAAGTATGTTGTTACAAAGTAGACCTCATCATCATCTCATTAAAAGTAACTTGTTCTTACAACTAAGTATGTTGTTACAAAGTAGACCTCATCATCATCTCATTAAAAGTAACTTGTTCTTACAACTAAGTATGTTGTTACAAACTAGACCTCATCATCATCTCATTAAAAGTAACTTGTTCTTACAACTAAGTATGTTGTTACAAAGTAGACCTCATCATCATCTCATTAAAAGTAACTTGTTCTTACAACTAAGTA